>CAUYPK010050569.1:0-15585 GCA_963574355.1 Loris lydekkerianus
CATGGGGGTTTCACACCCCACCCATGGGTATTTTTTGGTGTGGACATTTTTCCCATTTGCCCCACAAAAAAATTTTTCCGCCGTTTTTTTGTGTTTTTTTTTTTTTTTTTTTTTTTTTTTTTTTTTGTTGTTGTTTTTTTAATATTCTCCACCTTTTTTTGCAGATATTGATGAGTGCTTCCAAGATCCATCACCATGTGGTCCAAATTCTGTCTGTACCAATACCCTGGGATCCTACAGCTGTAGCTGCACTGTGGGCTTTCATCCCAACCCAGAAGGATTCCAGAAATATGGCAACTTCAGCTGTAAAAGTAAGGATCTCCTGTATGTCTTGGTGATGGTTTCTTGGTGTCTCGTTTTGGTTGCAAAAACTCTCACTCTGCCCAACTCCTGGATTCTTCTATTTCCATGTCATCCATGTACCCTTTTTCTTTTATTAATTTATTAGTGATTTTGGTACATTATGTTTTGAGCACTGATTATTTACTTACTTAATTAAACAGGTCCCTTGCGTTAGATACTGAAGAGTCTTCAGTTCTGGATATGATGGGCGTGTTCTTGTCCTCATGCAGCTTGTACAGGAAGGAAACAGGGAGTGCCCACACATTTATGTTACTTATATGGAGGAAAATGAGGTATAACAGTAAAATGGATATATCTCAGTCCCTTCCCAACATAAGAAAGATAATATTGGCCAGGTGTGGTGGCTCATGCCTGCAATCCCAGCACTCTGGAAAGCTGAGGCAGGTGGATTGCTTGAGGTCAGGAGTTCAAGACCAGCCTGAGCAAGAGCAAGACCCTATCTGTAGAAACAGGCGGGAGTTGTGGCAGGCACCTGTAGTCCCAGCAACTCAGGCGACTGAAGCTAGAGAATCACTTGAGCCCAAGAGTTTGAGGTTACTGTGAGCTATGAGGCCAAGGCACTCTACTGAGGGTGACAAAGTGAGACTCTGTCTCAAAAAAAAAGAAAGAAAAGAAAGGAAATATCATCAGTGCTGTGTGTCCTTTGCATGTTCCTTCCTCACTCTGCCTCCTCTTCAGAGGGACCCACTTGGAATTTTGCTTTCATTATTCCTTGACTTAAAAAAAAATATTCTCCTGTGTATATATCCCTACACCATGTCTGCTTGGTCTTGCTTGCTTTGGAGGTTTGCAACAGTGATATCAGACCATGCAGTCTTCCCTGCCTCTGTTCTCACTCAGGACCACACTCCATGAAGTCTTTCACACTGTGGTGTGTAGTTGTTGTTAGTTCATTTCACCATGTGTATTAGGCAACGATGATTTTTAAACCTTGGAGGGGAAAATGAAACCTGACTTGCTTTTTTCTTTATGCTGTCTTTCTAGTTGAAGTTGGTTTGATTTCTTTGCTTTGATTTCTTCCTAGGAGTTCCCTTCAAGTGTAAGGAAGACGTGAAACTCAGTCATGAACAGGTCCATCAGTGCGCAGAGGGGGCAGCAGTAAAGCCTGAATATGTAAGTCTTTCTGAAGGTTCTTGCTTCTTGAAGGTTTCCTAGAAACCCCTTAGCTAATTTTTTTTTCTTTCCCCTTTTTTTTTTTTTTTGCAGTTTTTGGCTGGGGCTGCATTTGAACCCACCACCTCTGGTATATGAGGCTGGCACCCTACTCCTTGAGCCACAGGCACTGCCCTAGATGTTGTTTTTGAAGTTTTTTTTTTTTAAGACAGAGTCTCACTTTATCGCCCTTGGTAGAGTGCTGTGGTGTCACAGCTCACAGCAACCTCCAGCTCTTTGGCTTAGGCAATTCTCTTGCCTCAGCCTCCCGAGTAGCTGGACTACAGGCACCTGCCACAAAGCAAAACTGCTGTGGTTTTTTTGGTTGCAGTTTGGCCAGGGTCCGGTTTGAACTCACCACCCTTGGTATATGCGGCTGGTGCCCTACTCACTGAGCCACAGGCACTGCCCTACTTTTGAAGTTTTAACAAAGGCAAAAATAATAGTGGCCTACACCAGACAGTGTTTTTTTTCTGTGTTCTGTAACAGTCTGAGTATAAGCTGTGCAGGGAGCTGATAACCACAGCTCCATAATGCCCTGCCATCAACATAAGATTCCTGTATTGTGGTCCAAGAGAGCTGCTCAAGCTCCTACCATCACATGTGCATTCCAGATGATGGGAAATGGAGAAGGAGAAGTGAAAGGCACAGTACTTTTCTTTCAGTGCATGACCCATCATCACTTCTGTTTGCACCTGATTGGCCAGAAATTAGTCACATGGTCCCTCATAGCTGTAAGGAAAGCCGGGAAGAAAGGATATTGACCTGTATAAAACTTGAGAAAGCAGAAGAGAAGAATATATTAGAGCCTCCCCACAGGGAGATATCATATTGCTGCATCCAAATGATATGGGACAGGTGATACACAGCCAGCCAGGCAAAGAGGAATTTGGACCTCCTATCTAATGAAGCCATTGCACTGAGTAAAGACTCTATAGTCTCTTAAGGAATTGATGCCTCTATTATAAATATGAGCTTGTAAATGACCTTTGGAAACTACCACACGCCTTGGACCACTGTTTTTCTTTTTAATTTGCAGAATATACTTATCACAAAATCCACCATCTTAAACATTTTAAAGCGCACAATTCATGATGTCATGCAACCATCGCTGCTGCTCATGTATCTGGTTCCAGATATTTTCATCACCCCAAAGGGACCCCGTGCCAATTATGTTCTCCCTCCCCGTTTTTTCCTTTCTCAGCCCCCCATGGTTAAATCCTTATGGATTCATTCAAATGGGATTGTACAGTATCTGTTCACGTGTGTCTGCATCCTTTCACCAAGTATGGCGTTGGCAAGGTCCACTCACACTATATCAGGGGTCAGAACTCCTTCCTTCTCAGGGCTGACTAATGTTCCATTTGAACTGTTGTTTGCTTACACACTTCCCCATCTTTTGTCCCACTAAATATTTTTACTGTTTATGTTTGCTGTTTCTATTCATGGAAGAGAAAGGTGATGTTATTCTAATTTTGATCAAATGATAGTTTTATTTCCCTGAGAAATAGTTCCTTGGGAATGCAGGACTATGGTGGGCTTGATGGCTTAATTTGTAAATTTCATGCTTGGAGGAATAGATCCATCAGGGTTCATAAAAACTCTTCTTTCTGGGGCACAGGGTTCCTTTTGTGCACTGATAAAGGACACCTTCCACATTCTGGACAATGTGTGTGAAAACAAAACTGCTGTGGTTCCTCTGAAGGTAATGACAATGTCTTGGTAACTGTGTGTTGAGTTCTAAACATCTTGTGTACATTTTGGGTGCAGAAAGTCCTCTTTATAAAAATGAATGGGTTGTGAGTTAACATTTAACTTATTATAGTTGTGAGGTTTTAGAAAATTAACATGCAGTAAAATTACCTTTATTTTGATGTATAGTTCTGTGAGCTTTATCACCTGAACAGATTTGTGGACCTATCACCACTATCTGAATAAAGAACAGTTTTTCAATTTAATTTCTCCCCCGAATTCCCTTGGGTCTTCTCCTTATATTCAGATTCTCCCTGCACCCCTAACCTTCATAAATCTCTGTCACTGCAGTTTTGCCTTTTCAACAACATTTTATAAATGGAATCATGTAATAGCTGGCCTTTTGAGACTGGCTTATTTCACCTAGTGTGGTGCACTTGAGACTCACTGATGTTGTCTTTATTTTATTTTATTTTTTATTAAGTCAAATACACATAGATCATGAATACATTCATGCATTTGTGGGGTACAATGTGCTGATTCTTAATGCAATCTGACATGGTTAGATCAAACCAATCAACATAGCTTTCACCTCATTTACTTGATTATTGTGCCAAAACATCTATGTTCTACACTTGACAGATTTGACTTGGACCCTTGTCATATGCTCCATAGGTGTTTCTCCTCCTCCTCCTTCTCTTAAAAATTTTTTTACCATTAGTGACATTTAGTAGAGTCACAGTTTTGTGCAACCATTACCATCCTCCGTCTTTAGGACTTTCTCATCTTCCCAAATTGGAACTCTGTCCCAATGAGACACCAACTCTCCACCCTTCCCAGCCCTTACACCCATCTCCTACTACCTGTTCCTGTGGATCAGACCACTCTGGAGAGTTGGTAACACAGGATGTGTCCTTCCGTGGCTGACCCGTCTAAGTAAGGCCACACAGGATGTGTCCTTCTGTGCCTGCTGTTTCACTGAAGAGTGTCCTAAGGATTCACGTTTGTTGAAGCCTGGATCAATGCCCTATTCCTTTGTCATGCTGAGTTACACCCCACTTTATGGATGAGCCACAGTTGATTTATGCATACATAGTTGAAGGGCTCTTCGGTTGTTTCCAGCTTTTGTTGATTACTGGCAGAGCTGCTATAAACTTTCATGTGCAGTTTCTTTTTGGTGTGTGAATAGGAATTTTCATTTCTCATTGTCAATATTAAAATCCAGTTTTTCTTAAGCCTTTACACTGGACTTAGGGATGTCATTATTTTATTTATTAATGTGATTATTTTTGTAAGAAAATAAGAATAATAATTTTACTTGTAATTTTATTAATTTTAAATTAATTAATTTATCTATTTATTAAATGCAAATTTATTCATGGAGTTTTCGGATTACATTTTCATAGTTTGCCTTGCTTGCATACTTCATTAAATATCCTAATTCCCCCCGGATTTCAAGAACCTAATAATTTAGATTTATAAATCTAATAGGCTAGGTCACTCAATCCCTTGAGGGACTCACACCTTCAACTGATCACACTTATTAATGTGAGAGTTCAAACTGTCATATGTCAGTACGGTTCATAAACAACCATGTGGTCTTCAGTTGATTGTTTTATAATCAAAAGTCTAACTTCTTTTTCCAGTAAAACACCACAAGGCTAATTGGCAACCTTCTGTAATGTGCCAAATTGTTCTAAACCCTTTATTTTATTTTATTTTATTTTATTTTATTTTATTTTATTATTAAATCATAGCTGTGTACATTGATATGATCATGTGGCATCATACACTAGTTTCACAGACTGGTTGACACATTTACATCACCCTGGTTAACATAGCCTTCCTGGCAATTTCACAGTTATTGTGTTAAAACATTTACAATCCAAATTTACTAACTTTCACATATACCATTGTAAGATGCACCACAAGTGCTGGGTGAACTGGCTGGCAACCTGCAGAAGACTGAAACTGGACCCACACCTTTCACCATTAACCAAGATAGACTCTCACTGGATTAAAGACTTAAACTTAAGACATGAAACTATAAAAATACTAGAGGAGAGTGCAGGAAAAACCCTTGAAGAAATCAAATCGGTCTGGGCAAGTATTTTATGAGGAGGACCCCCCCCCAGGCAATTGAAGCAGCTTCAAAAATACACTACTGGGACTTGATCAAACTAAAAAGTTTCTGCACTGCCAAGAACACAGTAAGTAAAGCAAGCAAACAGCCCTCAGAATGGGTGAAGATATTTGCAGGTTATATCTCTAAACCCTTTAAATAACAGTTGTTTTGGATTATACTAAATATCTCAAAACCTTTTAAGTTTAACACAAAAGTATGTCCATTAAGGATACTTAATTGGCCTTCTTTTCTTTTCTTTTCTTTTTTTTTTCTCCCCTGAAGATACAAAATAAACTTCCCAGCTAGGAAGAATAGATGCAGCATTTCAGAGAGTTTAATGAGATTTCGTCAGCTGTAGAATGTCCTAGAAAAACGTGGATTTTTCTAGGACATTTCTTTTCTTTCTTTTTACTCAATTAAAAGTATTGAATGCTTAAATTATTCTTTTCATACCTACCAGTACTATGAGAGAAGTTATAATATTACCCTAAGTGAAAACAGGCAGAGCAGCTATCACATAAATTCCCCTACATTACAGCGAGGGGGTAGGAGACCTGGGATGTGATCACTATAATGTGTCTAGTAGACAAGAATGTGTGATGTATATGTTGAAAAGAGTGACATTAAAATTTTAAAATAAAAATTTGGTTGTTAAAGAGCTAAGCTTAATTTAGTGGAAAATATCACACTTTCTATTTCTGTACTATCTATTGAGTCTGCTGTTTTCCCTAGTTCCTTCTGAATGTATCTACTTTTCCTGCAGAAAGTAAGAACTGGACCTAAATGTGGATCTAATAACATTAGTAAAACTATTTTTATGTGCCAATTTACAATGCCAAGCCATAAACTAAGTATTTTTATAGTTATTATCATTTAACGCTATATAATTATTCTATATAATCATAATTTTAAAATAAACATCTAAATAAACTTTTGCAGTGGCTCACATCTGTAATCCCAGTACTCTGGGAGGATGAAGTGGGAGGGTCATATGAGGCCAGAAGTTTGAGACCAGCCTGGGCAACTTAGTGAGTCCTTTTCTCTATAAAAATTAAAAAATATTATTCAGCTATGGTGGCATGGAATATGCCTGTAGTCCTAGCTACTTGGGAGATTGAGGCAGGAGGATTGAGTGGTTGAGCTGGTCACTGCACTCCAGTCTGGGCAATAGAGTCAGACACAGTCTAGGACACTTCTAATTGACATTTTTCTGGTAAGTCATGGTTGTGGTGGGCATAAAGTCCAAACCCGTGTGTTTTTGGGGTTAGTTTACAGAGGTCAAGGCATCCAGGTTCTCCCAGACAAATATCTCTCAAATTTCACGCATACCCCATTTTAATTGAAATACTGTCTAATTTGGAAAAATAAAAATTTGCTTATATTTCAGTTTAATTTCATTAATATTCTTTCTTGATTTAATTCATTTCTTTCATGCATTTATTAGGTTCTGAATTCTTTTTTTTTTTTTTTTTTTGGGTCAGAGTTACATGTTATAGTCAATTTATTGACAATTATCAACAATAAGGAGGGTAGTATCAATATTACTGTTATTAATATTGCTTTTCTTATCTTAATCCTACTCTTCAGACTTAACCAATGTTAACAGTTGGATGTGTACATTCTATGTCTTTTTATTTTGTGTGTACATGCACACACACAAATTGGGGTCATTTATTGAGCACTTATTATAAGACATTTAAGGCCATGATTAGGGAGCCACCCTCTGGTGCTAAGCTGGCAAGATTCAAATCGTGGGTCTTCCACCTACTAGATATGCATCCTTGTTTGCTCATCCAAAATGAAAATAATAATAGCCTCAATTTTATAGCTATCTTCTTCATATTAAACAAGGTAATAGTGAAGATGTGGGGTTTCAGTCTTGTACAAGTCGCCAGCCAATTCACCCAGCACCATTTGTTAAATAGGGAATCTTTCCCCCAATTTATGCTTTTTATAGGCTTATCAAAGATCAAATGACGCTAAGTCTGGGTTTGTCTCCTGGTTCTCTATTATGCTCCATATATCTACCTCTCTAGATAGGTAGCCATCTACCATGCTGTTTTGATCACTATAGATTTATAGTATAGTCTGGTAGTGTGATTCCTGCTGATTTGTTTTTATTTCTAAGTAATGTCTTGGCTATTTGAGTTTTTTCCTGATTCCATATAAAACAAAGTACTATGTTTTCCAGATCTTTAAAGTATGACAGAGGTGCTTTACTAGGGATTGCATTTGTACTTGCAATGCACTTCATAGTTGTAGTCCCCCTACTATCCCTCTCACCCCTTCTCCTCCCCTCTCCCTCCCCCTCCCTCCTGCATCCTAGGATAAAGTTGTTTCATTTTTCATATGCAAGTGTGAGTTATTATAAATTGGTTTCACAGTAATACTGAGTACATTGGATACTTTTTTTCCCATTCCTGAGATACTTTACTAAGAAGAATATTTTCCAGCTACATCCATGTAAACATAAAAGAGGTAAAGTCTCCATTTTTTTGTTACTGCTGCATAGTATTCCATGGTATCATGTGTAGAACACAAATGTCCTAATGCTATAATTGGGTAAATGAGGTGAAAGCTATGTTGATTAGTATGATGCAAGCACTCCAATTTGTACAAATAATCAGCACACTGAAAATGGCATAAATGTATTTATGATCTAGGTATAAAAGACTTAATAAAAATAATAATTTCCTTAAGAGATAAAAAAATAGGGATTGCATTAAATTTGTATATTGCTTTGGGTAGTATGGATATTTTAACAATGTTTATTCTTCCCAGCCATGAGCTTGGTATGTTTTGCCATTTGTTAGCATCTTTAGCTATTTCTTTACTCAGAATTTCATAGTTCTCTTTATAGAGATCTTTCACATCCTTTGTTAGGTAAATTCCCAAATATTTCATCTTCTTTGGCACTAATGTAAAAGGAATAGAGTCTTTGACTATTTTTTCAGGTTGACTATTGTTGGTATATATAAAAGCTACTGATTTGTGAGTATTGATTTTGTATCCTGAGATGCACTGTATTCCTTGTTCACTTCTAAGAGTTTTTTAGTTGGGTCCCTGGGGTTTTCCAGGTATAAAATCATATGATTTGTGAAGAGTGAAAGTTTGATCTCCTCTGACCCTATGGCAAATGCTTGATTGCCTTCTCTTGCCTGATTGCAATAGCTAAGACTTCCATTACTATGTTAAAAAGCAGTGGAGACAATGGCAACCTTGCCTGGTTCATGATGGATAAAAGATTTAAACTTAAGACATGAAACTAAAAAGATTCTTTGAGAGAGTGCAGGGGAAACACTTGAAGAAACTGGCCTTGGAGAATACTTTATGAGGAAGACTCCCCTGCGGGCAATTGAAGCAACACCAAATATACATTACTGAGACCTGATCAAACTGAAAAGCTTCTGCATAGCCAAGAACACAGTAAGTAAAAAAGCAAACAGATCTGAGAATGGGAGAAGATATTTGCAGGTTATGTTTCTGACAAAAGTTTGATAGCCAGAATCCACAGAGAACTCAAAGTTATTAATAAGAAAAGAAAAAGTGATCTTATTTCATTGTGGCCAAGAGACATGAACAGAAGCTTCTCTGAAGAAGACAGGTGCATGGCCTACAGACACATGAAAAAATGCTCATCATCTTTAATCATCAGAGAAATGCAAATCAAAACCACTTTGAGATATCTAACTCCAGTAAAAGTAGCCCACATCACAAAATCCCAAAACTACAGATGTTGGTGTGGATGTGGAGAAAAGAGAACACTTCTGCATTGCTGGTGGGAATGCAAGCTAATATGTTCCTTTTGGAAAGAAGTTTGGAGAACACTTAGGGATCTAAAATTAGACCTGTCATTGGATCTTGCAATTCTTCTACTTGATGTATATCCAAAAGATCAAAAATTACTTTACAACAAAGATATTTTCCCCAGATTGTTTATTGCAGCTCAGTTCATAACTGGTAAGTCATGGAAGAAGCCCAAGTGCCCATCAACCCATGAATGGATTAATCAATTATAGTATATGTATACCACGGAATATTACACAGCCTTAAAAAGATGGTGACTTTACCTCCTTTATGTTTATATGGATGGAGGTGGATTATGAAACCAATTTATAATCACCCACACTTTCATATGAAAGATAAAACATAACTACTTCTTAGTAAAGAAGAATATCTTAGTATCTCAAAAATGGAAGAAAAAGAATCCAATGTACTCAGTACTATTATGAAACCAATTTATAATCACCCACACTTTCATATGAAAGATAAAACACAACTATAGCCCAGGATGAAGGAGGGAAGAGAAGGGAAATGGGAGGGGAGAGGGGATGGAGGGAAGGTAAATGGTGAGACCTCACCTATGGTGCATATTGCAAGGGTACATGTCAAATCTATTAAGTGTAAACTATAAATGTCTTAACACAATTATTAAGTAAGTCAAGTGAAGGCTATGTTAACCAGTTTGATGTAAGCATTCCAAATTTTATATAAAATCAGCATCTTATACCCCATAAATGCATTAATGTATTAAAAAAAGATGTAAAAAAGTATCACATGAAAAATAAACAAGTTAATATGCATGAGGCACCCCAAACAATACCTAGCTCTTAATAAGTGTTATTTTTACTTCTATATGCCAGGACACAAATATTAATAGCCATAAATATAATTTTCAAAATTAGAATGATTTATTCTAAACCAAATGAAATAATACATACATGTTACTCTGTAATTAGCTTGACTTAGCAATAGCCCATGGAATTTTTTGCTTGTGAATATGTATAAGTACACATTCTTTTTAACAGCTGCATATTATTCCATTTATTATTTCATTTATTTAACCAATCTATTGGGTATTTGGGTTTTCCACAAACCATCTTAAAATGAACATCAGTGGGGAAGATCCTTGCACAAATTTTAAGTACTTCTAGAAGGATCAATTCCTGGAAGGGAAATTGCTGGGTCTAAGGTATGTGCAATTTATGCACTTATAGGTGGCAACTTATACTGCGCCCTGTAAAGGTGACACTGGTGTGTATTCACAGTGGAGCATCTTGAATCAGCAAGAGGAGCCTATGGTTGTTTCAGTTAGACTTTGGTCTCACCTCCCAAACTTCTTTTCCTGAAAAGAGAAAAGACAGCCATTATTTTATTAGGGGTGTGTGTGTGTGTGTGTGTGTGTGTGTGTGTGAGAGAGAGAGAGAGAGAGAGAGAGAGAGAGAAAGGGAAGAGAGACAGAGATTGAAAAAGAGAGACAAAGAGAGGAAGAGAGACGGAGAGAGATGGAGAGAGAGAAAGAGGAACAGAGAAAGGGAAAGAGGCAGAAAGAAAGAGAGAAAGAGAATGAGAGAGTTAAAGACAGAGGAGAGAGAGAGAAAACATGGCAAACACATCTTTCCTTGCAGAGTACGGCTAAGAGCTTCTCCTCTGTGCTTGAACAAATATCTACTTGGTCCAGATTCACCAAGGAAGAGACGTCCACCCTGGGCAGAGTCCTACTGGAGAGTGTGGAAAGCACCACATTGGCGGCTCTTTTGAACCCTTCGGCAAACGTCAGTGGGACTATTCAGACGGAATACCTGGGTAGGACATTCCACTTATGGCAAGGTGTTGATTTTCATGAGTGACTCTGGCAATGGAATTTTTATCACCCTCCCACTCACCTTTCCCCCAACTGGTCCAAAACCTTATCTCCAAGCAAAGCAAATCTAATTATAATAACATTTCCCATTTACTAAGTGTTTGGCAAGGACCAGGCACTGTGCTAAAAGCATGACATTAATTTTTCAACAAATATTTGTCCTGGGTTAAGGTATGTTAGTTATTTGTTGTGTTAAAATATTATCACCTCTCCCTGTTGGGAATATGGTCGGATTGTACTTCCTGGTTTGGGGATTCAGCAGGATTTTGTGACTAATTAAAACCAATGAATTGGGGAAGAGAATAGTTAAGGTGTGAAATGTTCCAGAACTTTCTTTCCCTCCAGCATAGTTATTGGCAGAGTTTCAGATCACAGCTGTTCCATCTGCCTGGGTCCCAGAGTAAGAAAAACAGAGTGTGGCCCCAAGGCAACATGATAAGCACAAAGCCTTAATGACAATGCATCATTATTATTTTCTAATCTATTAAGGTTGTTTGTTACTGCTGCATGACTAATCCTTTCCTGACTGGCACATGCTTGACGGGGGTGGGGGTGGGGGGGACGTGGGAATAACTGGTGCTATGGATCTTTTATGCTAACACCCCACTCCTGTTAGTAGTTTTTGTATCAGCCACGTAAACTTAGGAAATTCAATCCTAAAGGATGACCAGAGGCCAAGTGGTATTAACAGAAATAGGGTATTTGGTGGAGTCCCACCAGTTGTGAACACAACTGGCCTTTCAATTGTACATTTTAGTGACTTAAGTCAGATAATAAACAGACATCTTATATACCAAATAGAGCTATTGCTACTGAGGAAAATACAGCAGGCCTGGTAGGTTAGAAGGGGTCAGGAATAAGGAGAAGAGTTGCTATTTTATTTTATTTATTTTATTACTATATTGTTTTATTTCTTTATTTTATTTTATAATTTTTTGAGACAGTCTCACTCTGTCACCCTAGGTAGAGTGCTGTGGTGTCATAGCTCACAGAACCTCCAACTCCTGGGCTCAAGTGATCCACTGGCTTCAGCCTCCTGAGTATCTAGGACTATAGGCTCCTGCCACATCACCCCTCTAGGTTTTCCATTTTTAGTAGAGACAGGGTCTTGTTTTGCTCAAACTTGTCTTGAGTTCCTGAGCTCAGGCAATCCATCCACCTCGGCCTCCCAGAGTGCTCGGATTGCAGGTGTGAGCCATCACACACAGCCTGAGTTGTTATTTTTTAGAGTGTGGTCATGAGCTACTTCACTGGAGCAGTGACCTCAAGGAAAGAAGCCATGTAAATATCTGGAGAATGAGCAATTGTTGGAATACCTGGTGAGTTCAATGAACAATGGGGTGGCCAGTGTGGCTGAATGGCCTAGCAAGGGTCCTCAAACTTTTTAAACAGGGGGCCAGTTCACTGTCCCTCAGACCATTGGAGGGCTGGACTTTAGTTTTAAAAAAAAACAACAAAACTATGAACAAATTCCTATGGACACTGCACATATCTTATTTTGAAGTAAAAAAACAAAATGGGAACAAATACAATCACACCACCTCATGTGGCCTGCGGGCCGCAGTTTGAGGACCCCTGGCAGAGGATGGTGAGCACAGTAAGAGAAGGGGTTAGAAAAGAGAAGGAGGAAAATTTTGCAGATAAATTTTTTATTTGAAGAAAGATTGGGATGTGTTGGAGACTTTGGGTACAGACATGGCATTATTTGATTAACATTGTGAGAAGATACTTTTGTTCCATTATCTGTTTTATTTTCATAAAGAGTTAGTGGGACAGGTCTTGCAGTTATCACCATGTTACAAATGAGAGATGGGATACTCAGAAAGGTTAAGTCATTGCTCAGACTTGCATAACTGGTGAGTGGCAGAGCTGGGTCTCCTCATTATGACCATGTGACTGTACAACCTGAGCCCCTGTCTGCCACACTGCGCTTGCCCCAGCCCCTTCCCGTGTCCTTGGAAAACTTATCTAAATTTGGAGTATCCAGAAGATAATGAGGTGAGAGTCCCTTTTGTTCTGCTTCACTTGTATGGTGCTTCTCTATGTATGGGTACCTCTCTTAAACAGAAGCCAGACTCAGGAACCACTTTCCAGGTGACCTCATACAAACTCTCCCTTTTTCTATTTAGATATCGAGAGCAAAGTTATCAATGATGAATGCACTGAAGAGAATGTAGTCTTTAACCTGAAAGCCAAGGGGGATGAGATGAAGATTAGGTGTTCCACAATTGCAGAATCAGAATCCACAGGTACTGACCCACTTTCTGGAATCCAGCTGAGGGTACCCTTCCACCAGCAAATATTTACTGATCACCTTCCAGATGCCAGGTGGTTGAGAATCAATGACGTGGAGGCAGAAAGGGTCTGTTCCCTCACTAGTCATTTTTTTAATATTGAAAATGAAAAATACTTAAAAAAATACACATTTAAAAGATCTTTAAAATGTATTTTTATATTTAAAATATAAAATTTGCATGTTGAAGTTATAATATCCTACTTATATTGAGTTAATACATTAACAAAATTAATGCAGCCTGCTTTTTAAAGCAGGTTAAAATTACATATGTGGCTTCTAATGTATTTATATTGGACAGAACTAATCTGTATCAGGGGTTGGCAAACTTTTCCTATAGTAGACTTGTTAATAAATATTTTAGGTGTTGTAATCAGTATAGTCTCTGTCACAACCCCTAACTCCACCATTCTAGTGCAAAAACATTTGTAGACACTGTCTATATGAACAGGCATGGGCATGTTGCTATAAAACTTTATTTACAAAAAGCAGGAGATGGCCAAATTGGCTCAGAGTTTGACATCCCTGATCTATGTATGTGATTGATATTGTGCTTAATGCTTCTGTATAAAAGCACAGGGTGCAATGTGGAAGAAATATGTAGCTAAATTCTGAGGAATAAGGCAAAGCAGGAGAGAGTGTTCCAGGCAGGACGAGCTACAGCTCTGCCTTGAGAAAACGCTTGGAGTGTCCATGGAACTAGGAGTAGGTAGTGTGAGACTGGAAAGCCGTGAATGTGGGAGAGAGGGGAAGATAATTGAGGCCATTGAACTCCAGGCTGTTATGTGGTATGTTTGGGTTTTCTCCTGAGGGCGCGGAAAATTTTGGGAGGTTCTGATGATGTCAGAAGATGATCTCATTATGTCTTCCAGATAGAAGTCTGTTTAGAAAGGAGCCCTCTGGCTGCAGTGTAGACCCTTTTTGGAGGGATGAGGCTGAGGGCAAATGAGGATGTGTGGAGAGCCAGTGGTGCAGGAGAGAGGTGTTAGGCATGGGAGACATGGAGAAGAGATAGACTTAATGCACATTAAGAAGGAGAAAGCGATTTTTGGGTAGAGAAGAAACTGAGGATGACTGTCCAGGCTCCAGGTCAGGTGACATCATTTATTGAAAATGGGGATACAGATAAAAGAAGAAGGAAGAGGAAGCGCTCAGTTTATGATGCCTGGGGAGACATTTGTGGGGTTCCTCCCTCAGCTTTGAGGTGGCAGATGAAGGCTGGAGGATGCTGCTGTCTGTGTGGGACAGGAAGAAATCCTCAGACACATCCCTAGGGACTATCATTATTTAAAAGGGAAGCCCCCCAAAGAGACTGAACAAGAAGAACATTAAATATAGGAGAGCTTTATTACCACCATGGAGTTGTGAAGTGTTTTCCCTAAAAGTATAAATACAGGTGTTTTTTTTTTGTTTGTTTTTACATAGGGTATAACTCTGCTGACTTTGTTAGAGTGTAGTGGCATCATCATAGCTCACTGCAGCCTCAAACCCATGGGCTCAAGTGAGCCTCCTGCCTCAGCCTCCTCAGTAGCTGGGACTATAAACTCCCATCACCACACCTGACTAATTTTTTAGTTTTTGTAGTTTTGTAGAGATGGGGACTCACTCCGTCTTAGGCTAGTCCAGCCCTCAAGTGATCCTCCTTCTCAGCCTCCCAAAGTGCTAGGGTTATAGGCATGAGCCACTGCATCTGGCCCACAGATTTAAATTTAATTTAATTTAATTTAATTTAATTTTTTTGAATATATTTTTAATTGATATATTTTTAATGGCCTATAAACCATGATTTGTGAAGGTAGTAGTTACAGACATCTGTCTTAGAATCAAATTTTCTTTATTTTCTTTTATTTTTTTTATTAAATCATAGCTGCATACATTGATATGATCATAGAATCAAATTTTCTAAGAAAAAATTAGCTTTTCTGATTAATATTATGTTGCTCAATAAACATACATTCTTGAGTCCCAATACCATGTTCCAGAACCTGTGTGGCCATGGTCTAGACAGAGCCACCTCTGGGAACAGATAGGCACCTGGAACTACCTGGCATTTGAAAGCAGAGCCCTAAGTGCAATCTATACTACCATCTCTATTTCATGATACAACTTCATTTTCAAAATAAAATTGAAAGGAAGGGGAAGGGAGGGGGGAGGTTTTGATAGAGGGAGGGTAATGGGTGGGGCCACATCTATGGTGCATCTTAGAATGGGTACAGGCGATTGCACTAATGTACACAGCTATGATTTAACAATAATAAAAAAAAAAGAATCAACGTGACCAGCATTAAGAAATGACTCCAACTTAAATAGGAATCC
>CAUYPK010050572.1:0-16988 GCA_963574355.1 Loris lydekkerianus
AATATTTCATCTTCTTTGGCACTACTGTGAAAGGAATAGAGTCCTTGACTGTTTGTTCGGCTTGGTTGTTGTTGGTATATATAAAGGCTACAGATTTATGGGTGTTGATTTTGTAGCCTGAGACATTGCTATATTCCTTGATTACTTCTAAAAGTTTTTTAGTAGAATCCCTAGTGTTTTCCAGATATACGATCATGTGATCTGCAAAGAGTGAAAGTTTGACCTTTTCTGACCCTACGTGGATACCCTTGATCACCTTTTCTTCCCTAATTGCAATGGCTAAAACTTCCATTACAATGTTGAAGAGCAATGGAGACAATAGGCAGCTTGTTTTTTTATTCTTTACTAAAGAGAATGGTCTCCAACTCTATCCAAGTTAATACACAAGATGTAAAATCTCCACCTTTTTTTATGGCTGATTATTCCAGCTCAATTTGCAATTGCTAAGATGTGGAAGTAACTTTAGTGCCCATCAACCCATGAATGGATTAATAAACTGAGGTATATGTATACCATGGAATACGATTCAGCCTTGTTCAATTTTCTAATGTTCTATTATAATTCTGTTGCAACCAAGACAATTCTAGTATTATTTTCTTAAAACAAAGACAAAATGAAACTTCCCTTTGACCATAACTACCTTTACAATTATTCCTCATTTCTTACTCCTCTTCAAAATAAGCCTTTTTAAAGAGGTGGGTGTACACTCTGTGGTTATATTCTCATCTTTTCACTTTTCACTCCACACCATTGTGACTTCTGTCCTCCCCCCTCACTGCAACTTCTATTTTCAAAGCCCTCCATGTTCCAAACCCATTGGTACTTCTGTGTTCTCATTAAAGAAGATCAATTGACTCTTTTAAGGAAGGTTGACCTCCTTCCTTCTTAGAACATTTTCTTTTTTTGATTTCTGACCTCTGACCCTACTGTTTTTATACCTTCTCTATATTTCCTGTCAATGCTGGAGTTTTCAGCCCTTGAAATTAACTACTTCCTCTAGAAGACCTTAACTAGTGCTTAAACAATATATCCAAAGACATGACCCCCAAATTATATTCTAACAATGGCATCTCCTCTAACTTCTATACTCAACTGCTTAAAATCTCCTCTTGGAAATTTGATAGCTACCGCAAATGTAGCATATCCAACATGAAATGACCTGGAAGTCTGTTTCTTTTCCATTCTTTCCAATCTTGGAATATGATATCATCAGCCAGATGCTCAGTCCAAAAGTCTTGGAATTAAACTTAATTACTTCTATTTCCTCTCCCTCTTTGCCACATCGAATCCAAATTTCACTGGCTCCAACTTCAAAATACAAGTATATCTAAAATAGTCACACTTTGCACTATCTCTACTGCTGCTGATCTACCAAGATTGTACCATTTTTTTGCCTAGTTACTGAAATAGCTTCCCATACACACCCACTGCCTCTCTACTCGCTGCCTTTACAATTCATTTTCTAAACAGCATCTAGAAAAGTGGCACAAACTGAATTCCTGAAAGCTGTATCTAGACAGGAGACATCTTCATTGTCTGATTGTCTTCAGAAAGGGAATGTACTGTCCAGTTTTTCATAGTTTTCCTTTTTTTTAATCAAGCCTACTTCATTCATGTTTCCTGGTCTTTATTTTCCTTCCTTCCTAGCTTCCCTCCTTTCTTCCTTCTTTCTTTCCCCCTCCCCTCCTCTCCCCTTCCATCCCTTTCCCTCCCCTCCTCTTTTCTTCCTTCCTTCCTTCCATTCACCCTTCCTTCCTTCCTTCTTTCCTTCCTTCCTTCCTTTCCATTTTTATTTTATTAACGTGGCCTTCCCTTTTATATAGTCAGTTGACTTTTGAATTATGATAACATGCATCTTTTAAAAATGTGAATCAAATCAGTGCAAAAGCTAGCTTAAAACCCTTCTGTGGCTCAGCAGCCATGTCTAATCTTTTTTCTGCTATGTATCAAAAGTAGAGTTGTTAGAACCACACGTTAAATACACAAACTCTACAAAAAACTGATTATCAAAAAGTCCATGTGTACATTTTGTGATATCCAACACCACTGATAGAAAAGAAAAATTACAAAATTAGCACACAGCCTATAATCCACAGGTTGGACACCCCTGAATTAGAGGATATTCCAAACTCCAGATTGCTGCCTGACACAGCACCGTGCCTCCTGCCTCACTGGGTACCATTAGCACTTTCTTACTCACAAATTTAACCATATCAGGTTGTTGTGTTTGTGTGTGTGCTTAATTCCAGGGTTGTACACTTTTCTTTCTGCTTGAAATACATTTCCATGTCATTTACAAAAACTGTTTTTCTATCATTATTTAGATCTCTACTCAAATGTCACCTTATCAAAATGAATGTTCCTCTCTGCCATTTAGTTACTCTCAAATGGTTCTCGCAGCCCCTGTTTATTCTTCCCATGAATTCATCTCTATCTGTTATTATCTTGTCTATCTGTTCACATGTTCATTTAGAGTCTGCTCCAATTAGACTTTAAAATACTTGAGAGCAGGGGCCATAGTTGTCTTTCCTGCTGCATTTCCAGCACCTACAACATTCTTCACAGAAATAAATTGAGAAAAGTTGAAATTCAAATCTAGTGCAGTCCAACTTTAGTGCAGTCTTTATTCCCTACTCCCCTGCCT
The DNA here is from genome assembly GCA_963574355.1 of Loris lydekkerianus. Classification (NCBI taxonomy): domain Eukaryota; kingdom Metazoa; phylum Chordata; class Mammalia; order Primates; family Lorisidae; genus Loris; species Loris lydekkerianus. The sequence goes on from CAUYPK010050572.1 coordinate 2,645, forward strand.
GCCTAAAGCTTGAGGACTATTAATAAAATTTGTTCTATTATTCCTTAGAATAAATGTAGTTTATACTTGGTTTTACCACCCAGTCCAAAACTAGTGAAAGTATGAGAATACATGATTATGGAGACTGAATTAGGGTAAAATAAAGAACTACAAATATTTCCATATTACATATGAATACATTCCTGTGCTTTGTAATTATATTAGGCAATAGATGCAGCAGTTAAGATGAAGCACAGATTCTAGAACCAGAATAACAAAATTATATTCCATTATATCATTTCTAACCACATAACATTGGGTATGTTGCTTAATTTCTTTATGCCTCAGTTTCCTTATCTATAAAGCAGAGATAAAGAGAGTAGGATTTATTTCACAGAGTTATTTAAATAGCTATGTTATACACTTAGAATAATGTCCGGGACATAAAGGGTAATCAATTTTGTTACCTAAGTTTATTTTTTTATTGTTAAAAAATAAAAATCCATATTTAAGTGAATAGAATAAAATAAGTAGCAGAGCCTAAATTTTGGTATAAAATGGATGAAAAGATATTTAGTACTTTATAAAACAAAAATTTATAAATGGAATGAAAACATTTATTTTAATGTACTTTTTTATTCAAAAGAGAATTAGCTTTGATTTTGCTATTGATTACATTATTGATCACAGTGTGTTAGATTAATGTTGATAGCATGTGCTATTTTAAAGATAAGAAAAATCAACCAAGAATATAGTGAGAAATAAAATGACCATAATCCTAGACAAAGAAATCATTCTCTTCTAATAGTCACATACAATTTTTTTTCTTTGCCATATAACCTTTTATCTAGGGCTTATTGTAAGATTCTTTTGACACCAATTGTTCTCTTAGTGATAGTGTTGTTCAAAATTTTAAAGATTAAAAAGAAAAAAAGGAGTAATTCATTTCAGGTGAGCCAGAGAGATTTCATTGCCATCACCCTTTCGTCACTTCATCCTTCACAATCCTGCCTACTAATATTATACTTCTGCAGAGTTTCTGAGTCCTAGCAGATCCATGTCAATTTCAGTTCTGTTTGTTTACATGTTTTGAAGTAAATATATTTCTTGAAAAAGTGTTTCGTTTGCCCTAAAAACAGAATCCTTTCACATTTATTCACAATTTAGATTAAGCATGGCAACTTAAAGCACAGACTTGTTCATTCATATGCCAGTCATGATAGTTTCTTTTTTTTTTCCCCCCCTGTGACTTTTGCAGGCAAAACTTAATATACTATGAGATTACCAACCAAGATTCACTGTCAATAAATGGAAATCTTTCACCTTAGGTGGTTTCTAAGTAATTGAGCTGCCATAAGACAGATGTATTGTAGTTGCTCTGCCCACACCACCAGGCTGCCTTGTACAATTACTGGGATTAGAGCACTGTTCTCCAAGAATTGAAGCTGGAGAGAATTCCAAGACTTTCTGGATGGGGAGAGGAAAGAATGCTTCCCATTCTGAGATTTTCAGCACTGAGTTTAGGTCAGAGACAGCCTGAGGCTGCCTGGGACTGAACCAAGTAAATCTCAGAAAGCAGATAAGAAATCTTTCTTATCTTTCAGCACTGACTCCAGAGTTGGGAAAATACTGTGTTTCCTTTCACTCTCAGCCAAGCCAGCACCCAAACCCCTTAAAAGACTAATTCATTAATGTGATCATGGGTCTCCATACACTGGTTTTATAGACCTTTTGACACATTTTCATCATACTGGTTAACATAGCCTTCCTGGCATTTTCTTAGTTATTGTGTTAAGACATTTACATTCTGCATTTGCTATGATTTAATAATAAATAAATAAATAAAAATAAAGGCTCAGATATTATTAAGAAGGATTTCTGTTAATAATTACTATTTCCAAACTAAGCTGATGTGATGGCTGCCAAAAATAAAAAGCTTGATGATTTTGTAAAAAAAAAAAAAAAAAAGACTAATTGAAACAGAACCCTGACTAACAAACGTAGATTATGGTAGAAACAAGATGTACTCAGTTGCTTAAAGGGTGGACTTAGTCAACCAACCAAAACCGGTACTTACATTATATTATGACAGACTGAATGAAAGAATTGTAAGATAACTTTAATGAAAATAAAATTCAAATTCATAGAAATTTAATAGATTAACTGACATACAGAATAGGTCATAGTAGAAAAAACAAGTGATTTGAAATATCAGAAATAAACATTATTAACATTCATGTTAATATCATTACATTACTCAAAATCATCATGAAAATTGTATGTTATGATGCAAATAACTTTTTAAAAAGAGGGATTAATATAGAAATAAAGTGCCCAAGTATCACAAATTTGCTACAAGTAACATTTTCTCCATATAAAAATCCAAGAGAATAAACTGAAAAACTTTCTTTAATGTAGTTTTGGCCGTCTCTTTTCCATGGTGGGTGATTTGTAAGCCTAGTGTGGACAGTTTCTCAGGTTTATCTTGTAGAATAAATCATTTGCATGTAAGACAAAGCGAATGCTTTTAAAGGTTGATAGAACTCTTACTTCAACGGTTTATTATCACAAGAACTTTCATCTGTACAAGACTGTAGAGTAACCAAAGTGACTACAGTTCTGCTTGAGAAGAAAAAACACTGGATTGATTTTGGTGTAGGAACTGTCTACATATATTAGTTAAAGAAGTCACAGTTCAAATGGAAAGACATCTGAAGACAGAGAAAACACAAATGGTTTAATGAATAATTTACCTTTTGTTTGTACTGGGTAATAATAAAATATGTACAGATAGATATACATAGGTTTATGTATATGCATATATTTAGGGAATAAATGAATTTTTTCTTAATTTCTTACCAATACACATTATAATTGTATGGACATAATGGTACTCAATAAATATATGTACAAAGACATTAGTTTTGGGGGTTTTTTTTGTTTTTTTTTTTGCATTCAGTAGTATCTTACCCATTAACTATGGGAAAATATGTGATTGATTTATATTTTATGGGATATACTGCTAGGACCTGGAATTGGTCCTCCTAGTAATTAAGCTTCATTAGCCAGTGGTATAATTCACAGCAATATATTCTAATCCTCTTTTACTATTTGTCAGGTAAAGGATGTTTTACTAAAAGGATCAAACTGCCTTGTAGTAATATTTATAATTTGGTTTTTGATTTTCAGGAATGCTTAACTTCTTTCATTTTTTTTCCTGTTTTTTTTTTTTTTTTTAATTTTCTCTATACATATACGTGTGTTTATTTGATTTCCACTTTATGCCTTCTCAAATTTAAAAAGGCTTAAAATTTAATAACAATAATAATGTTTAAGGTAAGGACTAGAAACAAAAACCTTGTAAAGAACAAACAAAGATAAATACATTCAGAAAAGAAATCAGACAATTGCTGCAACGGAGTATTTAACTTCTTCTACTTAAAAATAACTCTATCAGAATTTCCAAAATCTCTTCTAAGAGTACCTTTTTAGATGTTTGAGAAAAAAAAAAACTTTTATTTCAATGATTAAGATTGTTTCCAAAGAATCTTAAAGAAGACATGTGCTGAATGTTCTAATTTACTTAGATAAAACTGATCTGACACAAAATTTATAGCAGCCAACTATTTATTATTGATCAAAATCATTCTGTAATGAAACTTATAAAAGAGGATGAAGTAGAAAATAATAATTATTGCACACAGTACCAATACAGTTTCTGTTTTTGTATTTTTTTATTGCCAGTTCCATATTTGTAGCCTCTGTTCTATTTGTTCCTTTTAATCTGTTTATAATGCTGGAAGATATCCTTATGTCATATTCAAAATGCTATTGTGTTATATCTTCCTAGATTCCTAGACAATGAACTATGACTGTTAATTTCATACACTATTGTTTTTAGAGTTTAAACTGCAAGTTACAGTTGGTTCGACATACTTTTAAACACTTTTGCTATCGCATTGACAGAACAATGAAGCAATACTGTATTCTGAAAAAGCTAACTGAAAAGCAGAAGTGATCTGTGACTCTGTGTTCTGAAACAGCCGCGCAGGAATGGATACTGAAAATCCACCTATTATGGAAATTATTTTTCACCAATACTGTTAGTTATTATGCTGTGATTAAAAGCATAATCATGAAATGATACAAAATGGAAATGCTTGCTTTTATATTAAAGTTAAAAACAAATATACATTATGTTCACATGTGTGCACATTCTCAGATCTCTGTGAATCAATACAAATCTGAAACATCCATCAAAAATTTACCAGTGACTATTTAATTATCTCTTAATTGAAAAGTATGGATAATTCTATATTTTACATATTTTTAATATTTTCCAAATAACTGTCATACTTTACTATTGTAATCGCTATAAAATACAAATAATTTAGATTCTTGATAAGAGTTTCAGAAAGACAAATTTTAGCTCTGGGTAGAGAAACTTTCTAATCCAGAGAATTAACTGAAAGATACTGGGCTGCAAGGATTTCTCCCAAGGTGAAGTTGGTTAGAACAGACATCCCTCTTTACAGGAGAGATTTTAGACAGACTTCATCCCTAGAAGAAGTTTAGCATCTAAAACTTCTCATTTCTCAGCCAATACATACCGTATATACTCAAGTATAAGCCGAGTTTTTTCGGCACAAATTTTGTGCCGAAAAACCCGAACTCGGCACAAATTTTGTGCCGAAAAATCTCGGCTTATACTCGAGTATATACAGTAATCCTACTAGTGTCATTATATAGTAAGAACAATACTGTTTTTGCTTATTTTTAACATTTATTAATAAAATATACATGTATCCCTTTATTAATTCCTACATTTTGTTGCAAACACAGAAGCCTCTTTTTCTCAGATAAAACACATAGACAATCCATTTTGAATTTACTATTTAATAACGTATCCTACATGCTATGTATCAGGTACTATCTTACAATTGGGACACCAAGATTATTAATAACCATCATATAGTCTAGAGATCATTTGTGATAAAATATGAGTAAAATCTGTGAAAAGTGTGTTTCCAAAAAGATATTTTTTGAACAGCTTGAACATAGGTGAAATGTGAGCTTTTGACTTTGAAAAGCATTTCTCTTTAAATGCATTGAGATGTATTTAAATGAGAATGATATTCAGGCGTACTATAATTCTCATGTATTGCTTCCTCTTTTCAATATTCACTTCTTGTTTTTCTGTTTAAATATTCCTATGCAGTTTCACATTTCTTGCTACCAATTGTTATTCTCTTCCATAAAGAATTTTAGCCATCTTTGACCCATATAGTTTGGTGACACAGTCTTTTGAACTGTTGAAGTTTACAACTTCTCCGAGTTCTAAAATGCATTTTTGTCCTTTTACACTTAAAACTTTAAAGCTTTACATTCAGTGGGTATATGCCCCCAAAATACATTCTTTAAATTAATTTAGAAGTTTTCAGAAACACATGTGATTCAGGAATAGACACATACGCACAACACGGCTACTGAAGCAAATCACATTAGCCTAACACATATTTTTAGGTTAAATTTTAAAATTTGGAAATAATACTTAAAAGGTCACAAAATTTCAAATTCATTCCTTTGTTGTCAGCTCTTGATATCTATTGGATCTATGTATCTGTCTATCTAAGCTCAGTATATTATGAGCTATGTTTTGCCCCAGGGCAAGAAGGACTTACAGAAGTTGAAGGTGTCTATTAGTCTAGCCTAGAGATTAACTGTGCTCCACATCAAACTGTGTCTGAAGTGGTGGATGTATATGAACTGGTGGAAGTGACTGGAGCAGCCAATTTATGCAAGAGCATACTTAATATGTAAGTTTATTATTGTGTCCAGAGTCCTTGATCTTTCCCAGGAACCTGGGTAACAGAGGCCAGGGGAAACATACCTAATTCATTTGCCTTCAGCCCAAGCATTTCCCAATCCCATCCAACATCTTTAATATGGCATAAGGATATATTATGAACAGTTATGTGAACATTTTTTATTTCTCTACAACCATTTTCATACCATAAGGAATATACTCTCAAATTAATGTCTGCAAATTATTCCTAAGAGGAAAGTTTATTATTTGAGGATTAATAGCCTAGTAGAAAGCTATGGCAATTATAATAGAAAGAGCAATTCCTAAAATTGTGACAAATACTGAGTTCTCCTTCAAAACATGAAGTGATTTAAAAATGAAAGTAAACTTGTGATGAAAATTAACTTACTATTTACAAGGATGTATTTTGGAACTTAGTGTTCCGTTATTTCATTAAATCCCTAAAACAACCCTATGAGGAAAGCAACATTATTTGTTAACACTTACCCTGAAGCTGAAGGATTTTCCCTGTTTATTAAGTACTATTGTGAGTCACATTTAGACATAAGGGACTCCAGTGCCTCCATTCTAAGTTACCTAATTTGCCATTAAGGAGAACATATATAAAAAATTCTCAATATGAATTTTGATTTTTATCTATTTTCACTTATTTATGTGTCAAGTGACACTGCAGTCATCTGAAGAATCTTCTTCCAAGGGCATCAAGTTGTGGAAGGTTGGTACTGGTTGATTGTTAGGAGCTAACATTTATAGACCTCTTCCTACAGAGCTTACGTGTCCATGCGATATGGTGTCTGGCTTTTCCAAAGTCAAGCAGTCCAAAAGTCCAAGGCAGACATTAAAATGGCTTTTGTGTTCTACCTCTAGAAATTATACACCATCCCTTCAGCTATATTCTATATGCACCTAGAGCTAGCCTTGCTTTGTGTATGAGGGTACTAATACTAAAAAACAACTGACTATCAGGTGGCCATCATAGTTCATTCTCTTGAATCTAATATTTCATTACCTACTGTATGAAAAAACAAACAAACAAAAAACTCTTCTCAAGATCCTAAAAAGTCTTACTCCAGTACAGATTCAAAGTCAAGGTGTGGATAAGGTATTCTAGGTAAGATTGCTACAATGCAGCTACCTGTAATCAGTTCCTTCTAACTGAAGACCTATTAACTGAAGAGAGAAGTTATCTTTCTTCCTGTATACTCCCTATACAATGATGAGCCAGGTAGCCTCTCTAGATCTTCCTTTTCAAAAAGAAGGAAAATAGCAGCACATAGCAGTCACTATTCCACAACAATTCTGAAATTTGGCCAGGCATGTGATACCAGTTATTTTATTATAATTTATTCCTATTCCTTTGACTGAATTCTCCTCAGCTCTTTGATCTAGGCCCTGGTTTCTGTCATCCTTCTTTATTTTTCATAAAAAATGACTGTTGCTTGCAGGTGAGTTTTCTCAGCTTGCTTTCAATCTATAGTAATGAGGGAGTTTACATATCTGTTTTCGCTGTGTACAGTGTCTGTCTTTTCCAGCTGAAGCTGAGAGTGATTTTGATAGCATAATCTTGACTTAGAAGATTGAATCTTGAACCTTGACTTAGAAGAATATTGTGAGGATTCACTTCATTACACAAATGCCACACGTAAATGTCTTTGAGATAAATTCTTCTCTTCCTTGGGATTATGCTAAGGTGGCTCAGAGAAAACTTTTTTACAGTTCTTAGAACACATATTACTTAATGGAAGGGAAACTATGATTTTACAAGCTTATGATCCCTAGAGGATCATGATCCTCAGATCCTTGTGAAACTGACTGAGATTTTCCTGAGATCTGAAGAATTTCAGCATTGCAAACCTGGCATGAAATGTGCTATGGATTTTTTATTTGCTCAAACTTCATTCTCTATTTCTTTTACCATCTGTAGAGGCTCCAAATGAGAAAAAAATATTGTGAAGCCCAGAAGTTTCGTCTCCATTGTATTGAATAAATGTTCCTCTGTCATATGTCTATTCTTCACATGTACTATATCAGTGGGAGGAAACCAAGTGGCACATTCAACATTCTGGCTTGAGATTTTCTTAGCTAGATCAATCAGTTCACTAGGTCTACCTTCTATACTTTACATTTGGACAGTATGATGGTCTTGCCAAACTTTCTACTATTTCCTCCAGTTTCTAATGGTGTACTATAAGCAAGCTTCAGTAGTCTGCTTATGGCTGTCAGCTTCTTCTAACCATCTCCTCAGGTCCATCTCAACTTCTGCTCTCTGCTTCCTTGCAAAGGGATTGCCACATATTTAGGTTTGTATTACAGCAGTACCTCTAGTCAGGGTATCAAAATCTATATTAGATATATATTGTGCATTACAAATAACCCCAAAACATAATGGTTTAAAGAAATAATTACTTGTTGTCTCTCATGGTTTCTGTGTTATAAAATTTCAGGAGTGACCCATGTGGCATTATTAGCTCTGGGATCTGTCATGAAATTAAACTCAAATATAACCTTAGCTTAGCCCAGGCTGGCAGTCCACTTTCAAGCCATTTCACAGACATGACAAGCAAATTGGTGCTGGCTGTTGGCCAAGTGTCTGTCACAATTTTCCAGTAACTTTCTAGGAAAAAGCTGAGGCAAAATTAAAAAATAAATTGTTTCTATTGTTATGAATAGTTATAAAGAATCCAGCCTTTCTACTCTCTAACTATAGTGTTTTATTTACATCATGCATAAACTTTAAGATAATGCAGATACTGTATTCTTATTTGCTAAAGATATGTAAACATTAGATTTCAATAAAATAAATTGAAATAAATAAAATTAATATTTTCTCCCCATAGATTACAGTCCCTCCAATTCTGTATCAATATAGAAACAAAGTTAACCCTGAAACCTCCTTCTTCAATATCATAGGAAATCTAATCCTTTAACAAGTGTTATCAATTCTATGTCTATAATATATGTCAAGCTCCCTTTTTCCTATCTACCTTGATTGCCACACTGTGGTATATCTTGAGGGTAAGTAATAGCTCATTACTATCATTTCTTATCTAATCTATCCTTAATCAGTTCCCTGACTTTGCTCCCTGCAATCCTCCACCACTCTCCACTCCCTGCAGAGCAAGTGGAGTGATTTTCTTAAATGCAAATCAGAATACTTTATTCCTGTGCTCAAACACTTCCATTCCTTCCACTGCAGAAAAAATAAATTCCAAAATTTTAGCATATTTTACATGGCATTGCCTTCTATCAATTATTCTTTTGTGTCTGGCCCCTAATAAGCACATAATAAATATTCTTTAATGAAAACATCCTAGATCAGTACATCAATGTCTAATATATTTCACAATTTGTTTTTCTGTATTATAAATGATTTATTTTCACTCTCACAATTGGAAAAAAAATTTCCTTTGAAAGAAATTTCAGGTAAATTCGGTTCTTTCATGCATCCCCAACATCCAGCATAGACCTTACACTGAATCTGCAAATGTCATTTATCAGTTGATCAATGGTAGTTGCAGTTTCTTCTTCTATAAAATAGAAAGATTGACAATATTGCTGACCCTAAAGGGTAAGAGATGCTGACTGTAAGAGTTATTAATAAGTTAATAAGTTAGTAAGTTTGTGTGTGCTTCTTACAAGAGTTATGCTATAGGTATTTAAAGGGTGAACACCAGAGATTCACCTTTTCTCACAATGAGTTGTACAGTGCTACATAATGAAGAATCATTGTATGTGCCACATGGATTTTAACTCCCTTGCCAGCCATTTATGTAGCAAAAAAAAAATATCTGTTTTTAATTTTCTCAAGCTAATACACTATTTCATATTACATATAAATAAAAAACATTTTATATGGTTTTAGTGTGCACTAAATTTTCCAGCAATGAATCCACATGGACTATTGAGGTATCATTATACCTTATTTGTTCCCCAAGAGTTGTTCACCATTTTATAAAATTGCACTACTGATTAAAAGGATGTTTATGGTATTTATGTTACTAATATAATACCTCATGTTGAGTCTGTATTTCTAATTTGCCCATTCATAATGATTTTTATATGGATGTGTGTGTGTATATATATGTGTGTGAATGTATCTATTTAAACTTTACTTTAAAATTACACACATAAAAAATAGCAGCAATATTTGTATGTTTTTCATTTGCTTTACTTATCTTCCTATTTATTAATTACAAGTAAATAGAAGTATTTGGCTACTTTATTTTTAAACATTTCTTGCCCAATCATTTACATATTGAAAAGCAGATGATTCTTAGTTTATGAGAGGGTTATGTTCCAACAAACCCATTATAAGTTGAACATATTCTAAATTGAAAAAGGATTTAATACTCCTAATCTCCCAAACATCATAGTTTAGCCTAGCTACTTTAAGATGTGTTGGGGTCCTGCCTCGAGAGCAGCGTCCTCTGAGACCTGTGGAAACTCGCAGTGATTGACTGAAGAAATACAGAGTTAAAAGCAACTGTAAAGAAAGACAAGAGATATAGAGTAGAATTGAAAGTGGGAGCTCAGGGTCCATTCCCCATCATGGGATTCTGGCAATGGCCCAGAGTGTTTGCTCCACTCTGATTTTATTGAAGTCTAGTTGCCCAGTGGGTAAGATGAGGGAGGGAACAAACACATCAGCAGTTTCTCAGATTGATCATATCAGCTTCTATTGTTATTTTGTTAACCTTAAGGGTGGCCTCCAGTAATCTGAAATCTGAGCCTTGTGTTGGGAGAGCCTCCTGCTTGAGGTCACAACACACAGATTTCTAGGGAGCTGTTAAGCTCTGTTAGTTCTCTGTGGAGTAAAAATGCAAGCATTAATCTCCTCTGCGGGATCAGTGGGAGGGAGGCATTTCCCTACCATCACCACAGAGGATTTTCCTCTGTGATAAGGGATATAAACTCTTTTGCCTGTATCTCAGAGCTTGAGCTATACTCCTTTGGTCTCTGCCTCAGGCAAATATAATCTCCACAATGGGTATCTGCTTTGCCTGTTTAATGGGCAGGAAACGCCCCAGAAGATGGATCTATTCTTAGGACTTGTCATAGCCTCTTCTATGACCATTACTCTCTTCTGGGTGTTCACAGACCCAGCAGGGTGTTTGTGAGCTGTATCCCCAACAGGCTAGAATTTCAGAAAAGGCAAGAAACTTGCTAGCAATGTCTAGCTTAAATGTAAACTAGCTGACTTTTCTTTGTTCTGACTAACTTAGCTTACTTTTTAGTTTTCTCTTTTTCTGGGGGTGCTTTCCTTTGCCACAATGGGGACTGAAGACCCCATTCTTCTAGCAAAGTGTGTTCAAAACACTTACATTAGCCTACAGTTGGGCAAAATCATATAACCCAATGCCTATATTATAATAAAGTGTTGAACCTTTCATGTAATTTATTGAATACTGTACTTAAAGTAAAAACCAGAATGATACTATGGGTACTTGAAGCACAGTTTCTACTAAATATTCACTATGTTGGCATCATTGTAAAGTTGAAAAATTATAAGTCAAGCCATAATAAACTAATGATTGTATACATATACTTATTATTTACTAGAATTTTCTTTTTCTTTTTATAATTTCTTTATACCAAAGTGAGGGCATTATCTTGAATTTTAAAAATTTTTATTTGTATGTAGCTTATATTATTTCATATTCATGTCAGAATATTTAAGAGAGTATGGAAGGCAGAATAATGTCACCCCTCCAAAACATGATATCCATATCCTAGTCTCCAGAACATGTGATTGTGTTACCTTATATGGCAAAGGAACTTTGCAGATGTGTTTTAGTTAAGAATTTTCAGAAGAGGAGATTATCCTGGATTACGCAGATGAGTCTAATGTTATTATAATGGTATTATAATGGTACATCTTCAGGGTCACAGAAGATGAAAAACTGAAAACAGAGGTTGGAGTGATACAATTTCTGGCTTTAAACATGGAAAGGGGATCAAAGAACCAAAGAATGTAAGTGACCTCTGAAAGTTAGAAAAGACAAGGCAAAAGTTTACAAATATCTGATTTACGAGCAAGTTGCATTTATGAACAGAGGCCTCAAACATCCAACCAGATATGACTTACTTTACTAATGGAGGTTTGCACAGGTAATACATAAATGTACCTGTTTCAACTTACATACAAATTTAAACTTGTAGAATTTCTCTCATTTGTAACCAAGACCTGCCCTTATCCCCTGGGGCCTCCATAAGAAACTCAGTCTTGCTGATACCTGACCTTTAGCCCAGTAACACCCATGTGAGTATTATTTTTTGTTATTTTTGTGTTATTTATTTATTTATTTTAAGACACAGTCTCCCATTGTGTCACCCTTTGTAGAGTGCTGTGGCATCATATCTCACAGAAACCTCAAACTCCTGGGCTTAAGCGATTCTCTTGTTTCAGCTTCCTTAGTAGCTGGGACTACAGGTGCCTGCTATAATGCCTGGTTGTTTTTAGAGATAAGATCTCCCTCTGGCTCAGGCTGGTCTTGAACCTGTGAGCTCAGGCAATCCACCCTCCTGGGCCTCCCAAGTGCTGGAATTATAGGTGTGAGCTACCACACCCAGTAAACTACAATAGAACTTTACCTTACAAATGCAAACAATGTAACCTAACCATATGTATACTCATATTAATCCGGGAGGGGGGTGGCATTGTGTCAGACAGAGCTGAGGATGATTAGAATAGATAAATCTTAATTTTGCTGTTATTTTGTTTTTTAAGAATTAAATATCTTAATATGTTCAATATTCAATGATTCATTGTGCTATTTTGTGAATTTGCCATTTTTCTTCTGTTACTATTATCAGGACCTATTTTAAAATTCTACATTTTCCACAAACCCTTTTCAGACCCTTTTATCTTTCTTGTCAAAAGCCAACAATTATTTGCCTTAATACATTTTTGTATATGTATTATAAATATGTCATATTTATAATCAGATCGTGTGTTGTTGGAAGCAAAAGATTTTGTTCTAGCCTATAATGTGCCCTTTCAATTATAGCTAATAAGATGCCATTACCTTTTACATATAATTACACATACATAAAGCATTATATGTATATATATAATATACTCAGAAATATATGATCATTGCTGTTTTCAATTTTATTAATGTGGTTAGAATGAAAATTTCAAATGATAACAAGATAATTTTTTGAATTAGTTTAACAGAAGAGCATAAATAAATCTACACTACTCTGGTCAAATCTACAACATTTATGGTAAATACTATTTTTTTGTAGGCATCATACTAAAAATATTCATTTTGCCAGGTTAAAGACTAAAACATTTATCATAATTTACATATGTTAAAATAGGAAATTGCATAAGCTAAACACTTTTATTTAACATAATATTTACCAAAATAATATGCAACTACTGTGAATTAATCAAGTTCACTGTCTCATAGAATCTTCTGCCATGATGGAAATGTTCTGTATTTCCACTTTTCAAAACATTAGCCACTAGCCATATGGTACTATTTGGTACTTGACATATGGTTACTGTGTTTGAAGACATGAATTTTTAATTTAATTTATTTTTTTACTAATTTGACTTGTGGCTTATGACTACCATACTGGAAAGCTCAGTGCTTGCATCATTGAGTTTCTGTAATTATTTTAACCATAAGCTCAACTTTAACCAATCTTTTAGAGCAGGGGTCCTCAAACTACGGCCCATGGGCCACATGCGGCCCACTGAAGACATTTATCCAGCCCGCCAGGTGTTTTTGCCACAGCTGCCTGTCCTGCTTAGTAGCCAACTTGTTCCACCCAGGTCGAAGTGCGCATGTGTGGAATGTGTGCCAACTCTACAACTCCATTCCTTCCCTCTGTCTCTCCCTGCCGGGTGTTATTGCCATCCTGCTTATTGTCCGGGCCACAGTGCGCATGTGTGGAATGTGCCCCACACTCTCCAATTCCCCTCCTACTCTCCGACTCCACTTCTTCAATCTGTCTCTCCCCACCCCTCCTTCTTTGTGTCTCTCAACTCCTCATCTCAGTCTTTGGTGCAATCAGAGGAGTCACCAGGTTGCCTGTGCAGAGCCTGCTGCTGCCTAAGGACTGAGGTAAGAACAAGTTAAGATTTTTCTTTTTTGAAGTTAGGAGGTCTTTTTTTTTTTTAATTTTGCAGTGAGTAGGGCCTTTTTTTGCAGTTAAGGGGGGCCTTTTTTTTTCTGAAGTTAGGAGGGTTTTTTTTTTTTTGCAGATAGGGGGCACCTTTTTTTGAAGTTAGAGGAGCCTTTTTTTTAAAGTTAGGACAGCCTTTCTTTTTAAGTTGGTTGGGGATAGTTTCTAGGGGGTTGCATCACAGGGATAACGCAAATAGTCAGTGCTCAGAGGTAATGCAAATGGTCAGAGCTCAGAGGTAATGCAAATAGTTAGTGCTCAGTGGTTATGATAATTGTAAGTGCTCAGTGTTAATGCAAATTGTCAGCAGTCAGTGTTATCGCAAATGGTCAGTTGTGAGTGTTAATGCAAATGGTCAGTGCTCAGTGTTATCACATGGGGGCCCAAAACTGGTAATCTGCC
>CAUYPK010050573.1:0-23318 GCA_963574355.1 Loris lydekkerianus
GATCATGAAGGGATGCTGGATATTATCAAAAGCTTTTTCTGCATCAATTGAAAGAATCATATGGTCCTTATTTTTAAGTTTGTTTATGTGTTGAATTACATTTATAGATTTACATATATTGAACCAAGTCAGATAAATCCGACTTGGTCATGGTGTATAATTTTTTTGATGGCACACAGGAATTTTTTGCCAACTCCAGTCACCCAAGGGTTGCCTGGTGAGGCAGGGGTTCCAGTAGACCCTGCAGGGTTGAGGGTAGACCAGTAACCTCCAGGGCTCTGGCCCTCCCCCAGGAAGATTACTGGAAATGTTTAGAAACCGCTTAAATTTATGCAAATCTCACACAAATCACATGCAAATGTAGATAGGGCCTGTCCTAACCATCATGAGGCTCCGAGCTGGACTAAGGTAGGTGACAGAATAGGGTTCTAATTAGGAAGGGTAGCAGAATAGGTGTCAAAACTGAGTGGCCTGGCTGGAATCTGGGTGCTGAGATCTCACAAAGCCCAGAGGCCTCAGGCTGAAGAACCTTCTCACATCTCCCCCGACATAAACCATCTTTGGGCAGAAAGCAGCAGCAGGCAGGGCTGCAACCTGTTCCAATTATCTAATGCTCTGTAACAAGTCACCCCTAACCTTTATTTTGCTCACAAACCTACAGTTTGGGCAGGGCTTGGTGGGGACAGCTGTCTCTGTTCCCCTGGGGACCTGCTAGGGCAGCTGGAAACCCAGGGCTGGAATCATCTGAAGGCTGCCTCACTCCTTGTCGGGTGGCCAGTGCTAGCATGTGGACTCTCTGTGTGGCCTGGGCTTTCTCACAGCATAGGCGCTGGGCTCTGAGGACAAGTGTCCTGAGAGAGAGAGAGCAGGTGGAAACTACATCATTGTTCCTGACCTAGCCTTGGTGACACAGCATCACTTCTGCTGCAGGGACTGCGGGCACAGCTGAGTGGCTGGCTGTTGGTGGGCTGCCGGAGACAAATGGTGCTCCCAACTCCTATGCCAGGCCCAGTTTCAGGGTCTTACCCCTATTATTTGTGAAGATCAGTCTTGAGGATATCAGGTCTGAGGCCACTATGAGGGGGACTAGGCCCCTGTGAACACCCAGAAAGGGGCTACTTTGCTGCCTGCTTCCTGTCCCTGCACATGAGGGCTGAGAGGCCAAGAATGGCTGGAGCAAGCCTGAGACCCCCACCCATCTGGGATGGATGACCCCACAGTGACAGGACTGGAGGGGGCCAGTGACCCCTCCTGAGACACATGAAGTAAGAGAGGGCCCATGAGGAGTGTGGGCACCTGCAGATCACAGGAAAGAGCACAGCCAGGGCTGGACAGATGAATGGACAGGCAGGAGCACCAAGGAGGAGCTGCCTTGAACTCTGGGTTCAGGCCAGAGTCAGGGCAGGGGACATCTAGGCCACTTCATGTAGAGATATTATGGGGACTCTGTGCTCCCCTGGGCTCTTTGGAGCCACTGTGGAACAAGGAGGGAGTGGGGGAGAAGAGCAGGCCAAGAGGAGGCCCACGGGAAAGCCCGGCTGGCAGAGAAGGGAGGGGCCTTGCTTCTTGGGCTCCAGAGGGATGTACGCTGGGCCCTGAGTTCCCAAGGACACAGATGGCCTTTTGGTTATGGTGTACCATGTGCCACTGCCACAGGTCTGGCCCTGGCTATCCAAAATGCCCACATCTTGGCTGGACTCTGCTTTCTATAGTTTCTCCCCATCTCTGGGCCTCCTTCCCAGCTCACGCTCGCTTGGTAACTATTGAATGAATGCTTGCAAGAACAGGGTCTCTAGCTGGAGGACTGGGGATGCTGCCACAAAGCCACAAAGAACTCTTTGCTCCAGTCCCTGGCTGGTATGGTATAGTGGTGGGTTAAGCAATAGGGGAGTTTTGTGCCTGGAAGCTTGAAGTCAACTCTACCACGGCCACTAAGTCTCAAATTACTGGGGCTGAGGCTGAGGTAGGGAGAACCAGGGCCGCAGGAGGAGCAGAGAACGGTGAGGATTCTCCTGCCATGCCCAGCTTAGATCCTTTTGTGGGGGAATCTTCTCCAACTTCACTCGGTGGTTCACTTGGCCAGATGCCTTCAGCCCTTTGCCATCTAGGATCTAGCAAGGAGGTTGAGCCCTGCTGTTTCAGCCATGAGCCTCATTGTTCACTATCTCCTAGTGAGACACATGGCACCCTGGAGCTGAGAAGGCTGTGGTCTTGGCACAGGGCGTGAACAGTGAAGTCTAACTGATGTGGTTTGAACCTCTGGCTGCCATTTCCTAGTCATGTAACCGTGAGCAAATGATTGAATTTCTTTAGGCCTCAGTTTCCTCATCTGTAACATAGGTATAACATGCCCCTACCTCAAAGGCTTATGGATGCAGCTGGTTTCTTTGCAGAAATTCACAAGCTGGTTCTAAAATTCATATGGAAATAGCCCATATAGCCCAATAGCCAAAACAATCTTGAGAACAAAAAGTCACACTTTCTGATTTTCGGACTTACTACAAAGCTACAATAATTAAAACAGTATGGAACTGGCATATGGACAGACACATATATCAATAAAATAGCATTAAAAGTCCAGAAATAAACTATCACATTATGGTCAATTGATTTTTTTTTTTTTTTTTTTTTAGAGACAGAGTCTCACTTTGTTACCCTCAGTAGAGTGCTGTACTGTCACAGCTCACAGCAACCTCCAGCTCTTGGACTTAGACGATTCTCTTGCCTCAGCTTCCCAAGTAGTTGGGACTACAGGCATCCACCAGGTTTGACCAGGGCTGGGTTTGAACTTACCACCCTCAGTATATGGGGCTGGCGCCCCACTCACTGAGCCACAGGCACCGCCCTGGTCAACTGATTTTTGACAAGGCTGCCAAGACAATTCCATTGAAAATTAATAGTCTTTTCAACAAATGGTGCTGGGACAACTGGATATTCACATGCAAAGAAAAGAATTTGGACTCCTTACTCACACATGAAAAAATTAACTCAAAATAGATCAAAACCCTCTATATAGGGTGGCGCCTGCAGCTCAATGGAGTAGGATGCCAGCCCCATATGCCTAAGGTGGCATGTTCAAACCCGGCCAAAAACTGCAAACAAACAAACAAACAAAAAACCCCCCTCCATATAAAAGCTAAAACGTAGGCAAAACAAAGAGGAAAACATAGATGTGTGTTTTTGTGACTTTGAATTAGTTTCTTTGATATGACACCAAAAGCATAAGTAACAAAAGAAAAGATAGATTGACTATCTCAAAGTTAAAAGCTTTTGTGCTTCAAATGACACATCAGGGAAATACAAAGACAAGCTGGGTACAGTGGCTTACACCTGTAATCCCAGCCTTTGAAAGACCAAGGTGGGAAGATCCTTTGAGGCTAGGAGTTTTAGACCAGCCTGGGCAATATAGCAAGATCCTATCTCTATAAAAAGTACAAAAAGAAAAATTAGCCAGGCTTGCTAGCACATGCCTGTAGTCTCAGCTATTTGAGATGCTGGGGCAGGAGGATCACTTGAGCCCAGGAGTTCAAAGGTAAACATTGAGCTATGATGAGGCCACTGCACACTAACCTGGGTGACAGCAAGACCTAGTCTCTTAAAAAAAAAAAAAAAAGTCTAGGGCGGTGCCTGTGGCTCAATGGAGTAGGGTGCTGGCCCCATATGCCAGAGGTGGCGGGTTCAAACCCAGCCCTGGCAAAAAACTTAAAAAAAAAAAAAAAAAAAAAATTCTAAAATTGTACCAACAGTTGCACAACTTTGTGAATATACTAAAAACCATTGAATTGTACACCCAAATGAGGAATTGTACAGCATATAAATTATCTTTTGATAGAGCTGTCATTAAAAAAAAAAAAGAAGTTGAGAGGATTCATTATGTTCATGTAAGTGAAATGTGCAGTTGAAGTGTTCAAACAATTCCATTTTAATAGGCAAAGAAACTGGAGAGGACAGAGCAACCCTAAGAGTGTGTGTTTTGGGGGGGGAGTGTATGGGTAGGGGAGCAGGATAATGAAGGACGTGAGCTGGAAGGGCCATCTGCACCTGGCTTGGCCTCCCAGAGCCTGGCCCGAGCTGTCACTCAGGGGACAGCCCAGAGCCCCTGAGAAAAGGGCAATGAGGGGACTTTGCTGCTACCCTGTGGAATAAACAAAAATTACACCAGAGGATAGAGGCCTGACACCTACCTGTGTCTAACCGGACACAATTACAAGATGTGCTCAGCCCATAGGAGAGACCTACCCAACCCTCAGTGAGCGCACTGTCTCTGCAATCTATCCAAATATTTCTTTGGATAGGACCAGCCTCAAACTGTAGAAACAGAGGACAAGGTCATCACTAAAGTGCTGGATTAAAGAGGGCTTTGAGAGCAAGAGTGAAAAGGGGGTAAGGAAATCTCCCAGGCTGGAGGCATAGCCTGAACAGAGACTTGGAAGAGGGCACACGTGTAGGCTGAGTTCATGAGCAGCCCGGAGGCCATCATCAGCTGCATGAGGCCAGCATCTAGTAGATGGTGGGTAAATGTATGAACGAATAACTACCAAATTTCTAGAGTATATCTTTTTGGCATGGTTGATGCATCTGAGGAAAGTCTTATGTGGCTTTCCATCCAGGTTAAAAAAAAAAAGTCATTGAGAGGATCAGGTAGCCTGGAGCTTCAGAAAAGGAAAGAAGCTTCTATGGAGTCCTTATATCCCAACAATAATGATGATACTTCTGCTATTACTTCTTACAGTGTTTTATAAAACATGTCCTCATTACCCCATCTGAGTGGGCAGGGCTACACTTACTGTCACCCTCCCATTTGACAGATGAGGACAACAAGGCCCAGAGAAGGGAGGTGGAGGAGCTGGGACTTGGCGCCCAGACTCCTTGTTCTGAGCACACGTTATCTGTTGACTAACATCTGTGTATTGAGGAGAAGGGAGCTGGGGGACTAGGGGGTGGGCGTCTAAATTAGCTGAAATGGAGATTTTATTTTTGAAAAGTGAGGAAATACCCACGAGTGGCAGACACCCCCTCCCTAAAGAAAGTTGAGGAGGTTGGGCATTTCCTGAAATCAGGTTAGATTAAGAACCTGCCATGGCTCCCCGTTTCTCCCAGAGCAGTCCAACGCCTTTGGGCTCGTGTTCCAGATCCTCTCACAAGAGGCGGTGCAGCCCAGGGTCTGTACTCCCCACTTGGCTGTGTGAACTAGTGGGCACTCTTAACATCTAGTGCCACTGTCTCCCTGTCTGCAGATGTGTGTAAGGATAGCACCTACTTCCCAGGCTGCTGTGGGTGGTAAAGGAGTCAGCACCTAGGACTGCACTTGCTATTATCATTACTATTGTTATTAATCAGAGCAGAGCTCAATTTTCTGCTCGTGTCATCAAGTTCAACCCTCCAAGTTGGGCTTTTGGTGTCTCTCAAATGTGCCATGCACAGGGGTGCCTGTGGGCCTTTCTCCAAGTTGTTCCTTCAGCCTGGAGCAATACCTCTTGCCATCTCTTCTTTCTGGATCCTTGCCAACATTGCTCCTCCGCCATCCTTCCCAGTCCTCTCCACCTAGAGCTACTTCTCCCCCTGGCCTTCTCTCCCATGGAACTGTTTCCTTCTGCAGCTCATTATGCACAGTGTGTGTGTCACCCTGCTCTGAGAACTGGGAATCAAGCTTTCTCAGGACAGATACAGGGTTTTTCTTATTCCTTTGTTGACCTGACCCATCAGTGCTGGTAAGGAGTAACACTAAATTCTCAATATTTGTGGAAAGAAAGCAAGAAATCAGGAAAGAACAGAGGAAGGGAAAAAGGGAAGGAGGAATAACAAGAAAGGAAATAGGAAAGGAGAAAGAAAAGAGGAAGGGAAAGAAGGAAGGAGGAAGAATAAAGGAAGGGAAAGAGGGAAGGAGGAAAACGGAAGAAGGGAAAGAGATGAAAGGTGAACTAAAGATGAAGCAAGAGAAATTTGTAAAAGCAATCAGCCCTGGCTCCATCTAACAACTTTAGGGGAAAAGGACATGAAGACCAGAGACTGTTAATTATTTGTAACTTTTCCTGGGGTCTTATTTTCATTCCTTGCATCACATTGAAACGGGCCAAAACCTCAGATTGGCTCTGCATCTTCAACCTGCCTGAAGCTCAGTTTCCTCACCATTAATAGAGATAATAATGATGCTTATCTAATTGGGTTGTTACAAGGCTCAAATAAGCAGTAACTGGAAAGTCTTTGGCACCTGGTGCAAAGTAAGCACTCAGTAAATGCTACATATCGTGACGGTGATGGTTGGCCGATTCCAAGGATTCCAGACGTGTTCGATGAAAGACTGCACACCACTATGGGAGGAAGGTAGGAGCTTCCTGGGCCTGAAGAGATGCCTATTGTCTAGAGCCTGGCCCAGGCGGTTACTCAGGGGTCACAGTGCTTTCTCCCAACCCCACCCCCCAGCCCCCACAAGATATGCAATAAAGACTCCTGATTGCCTGATTAAAGGAAGCGGATGCACAATTTATTTCAATTTTTGACCTAAACCCCCCTCCCACCTTTCAAAAAGAATTGCACACCTTATTTCAATTTACACACTGAACCAATGTGAAATTTTCCAGCGAGTTCTATAGCCTTTGAAGTGACCAGACCAGACTATTGATTTATTTCCAACTAACCTCTCTCTTTGAACCCAGAAGGGTCAAGGTTAATTATATAATAAAACATACTGTGCCCAGCTGCCCCTCGAAGGGTGCAGGGAGCCCCCCGACCTTTCCATGCAGGCAAGCAGTGGATCATATTTCTGATCCCTTCCCTGCATTCATTTCCTTCATCAGGGCCCATTAAGAAGAAGAAGAAAAAAAAAAAAATGACCCCTCATTTCCTCCCTGAGAGATAAATTTTAATTTGCTGGAAACCAACAAAGGGGATCTAAGCCAGGCTGCTCCCCCAGCTGTAAAATCTTGCTGGGGGCACCTACTCTGCAGCCAACTGGGAAGTGGGGTGGGGCTGGGAGTGGTGAGGGTGGCTAGGGAGTGCAGCCCCCAAGTCTGGATCTCTCACAAAAGGGGGAAATCCCCAAAGGGACTCTACTAATGCTGCCACACAGCCAGGTCCCCGCTAAGCCTTCCTTACTGGTTGCGGTGACAATTAACCAACTGGCCCCAGGCTTGCTTTCTCTGTCTTTAGCAGCACCTGAGATGAGCACCACTGTCATCCCTGCTTTCCCTGAAGATGAAACTCTGAGTGGTTCCAGAACTGGCTGCAGGTGTCACAGGTAGGAGGTAGAAAGGCTAGAGGTAAAATATAGGCCTTTTTTCTGCTTTTAAAATGATGGATCCTCCCCTCCTTGCAGGAAAAAAAAATATCAGAAATGTTTTCTCTCTCTCTCTCCTTTTTTTTTTTTTTTTTCTGAGACAGCGTCTCACTCTGTCTCAGCACTCAGAGTGCAGTGGTGTCACAGCTCACAGCAACCTCAGACTCCTGGGCTCAAGGGATCCTCCTGCCTCAACCTCCCGCATAGCTGGGACTACAGGACCCCTGCCACAACACCTGGCTAATTTTTCTATTTTTAGTAGAAATGGGGTCTCACTCTTGCTCAGGCTGGTCTCAAACTCCTGAGCTCAAGTGATCCATCCGCCTCGGCTTCCCAGAGTGCTAAGATTACAAGCATGAACCACCACGGCTAGCCAATAATGTTTTGTTTCCATTAATAAAAAAAGGAAAGAAAAGATTCAATACTATTATCTAACATATAGTCCATTATCATTTGTTCCTAATTATTCGACAATGTCTTCCTTAGCCATGTTTCCCTGATCTAGCCAAGACTCGAGGACGGTCTTAGGTGTCATTTCTCTTTCTCTTACTCTCCCCTGCTCTAGAGTGGCCCCAACCTTTCTTATTTTCCATGACATTTCTAAAGAGACAAGGTTCGTTATCATGCAGAGGGTAGATTTGTCTCATTTCCCTGACCAGTTAAAGAGTCAGATATCTTTGGCATAAACAGTTCCTTAGGAGGAAATCCATCCATCATAGCCTGAGATGCATTTTCCCTGTCCTTCTCCCTAGAACCTTCCTAGGTAGCATCAAGGCCCACCACCCATGTCCCTGCTCCCAGGAGACCTTCATGACTATTGGGCAGAGTCAATTGCTCCTTCTCTGCTTCCACAATCCTTTGCCTTATTTATTTACATGAAGCTCTTACTGCCCCTGTCTGTCTTGAAACCAGTATAGAAGGTTCTCCACAAATCCTGTCAGATAAATTGTAACCCAAAAGCTGGGTGTGGTAGCTCACACCTGTAACCCCAGCTTTTTGGGGGACCAGGGTGGAAGGTTTGCTTAAGGCCCTCCTGTCCTTCTAAAAAATTTAGAACTGGCCAGGCACAGTGCCTCACGCCTGTAATCCTAGCATTCTGGGAGGCTGAGGCAGGTCGGATAGCTTGAGCTCACGAGTTCAAGACCAGCCTGATTAAAAGCGAGACCCCATCTCTATTAAAAATAGAAAAACTGAGGCAAGATGATCTCTTAAGCCCAAGAGTTTGAGGTTGCTGTGAGCTAGGATGTCATGGCACTCTATCCAGGGTCACAGCTTGAGACTCTGTCTCAATAAATAAATAAATAAATAAATAAATAAATAAATAAATAATAAAAATAGAAAAACTGAGGCAAGAGGATTGCTTGAGCCCAAGAGTTGGAGGTTGCTGTGAGATAGGATGCCATGGCACTCTACCCAGGGCAACAGCTTGAGACTCTGTCTCTAAAAACAACAGCAACAACAACAAAAAAAATTAAAACTTACTCAGGCACGGTGGCACATGCCTTTTAGTTTCAGCTACTCAGGAGGCTGAAAACCAGTAGTTCACACTACAGTGAGCTATGATTGTAGCACTGTGCTCCAGGCTTTTGAACAAGACCCTGTCTCAAAAAGTACAACAAAAAAATCCCCCCAAAACTATTACATTGTAACCCAGACAAAACTCTACCTGTGGTCAATCTCAGTTTTACCGAAAGCAAAGGCCAACATCCAAAAATGAACTGAGAAACTATTAAGTCTTTGCTGAATACCCTGGAAGATTTAACGAGAGAGCTTTTCATGTCACACTGAAAAGTCCTTATTATTGGCTCAGCGCCTGTAGCAGTGGTTATGGTGCCAGCCACATGCACTGAGGCGGGCGGGTTCGAGCCCAGCCTGGGCCAGCTAACTGACAATGACAACTGCAACAAAAAAATGGCCGGGTGTTGTGGCAGGTGCCTGTAGTCCCAGCTACTTGGGAGGCTGAGGCAAGAGAATCGCTTAAGCCCGAGAGTTGGAGGTTGCTGCGAGCTGTGATGCCACAGCTCTATCGGGGACAAGAAAGTAAGACCCTGTCTCAGAAAAAAAAAAAGTCCTTATTATTCTCTGTAATTACCATCTCTCTCCCTGTCATGTTACGGCTCTGCCTTCACCTCTACACCCCTGGTTCTCCTCCCCACCAACTCCAGCATATGCTGAATTTTCTCTCACTGTTGCCTCCCACCTTCCACTCCCACTTGCTGGGAGTCACACAGCGAGGAGGTGGAAATGCTGGGATCAGAATCAGGCAGTGTGTCTCCAGGATTGGGTGCCAGACACTAGACCACTGGACTGCGCTTTTGGCAGGTTTTGTGTTTGTTTGTTTGTTTGTTTGAGACAGGGTCTTGCTCTATCATTGAGGCTGGAGTGCAGTGGCATCATCATAGCTCACTGTAACCTTAAACTCCTGTCCTCAAGTGATCCTTCTCCCTTTGCCTAACTTTTTTTTTTTTTTTTTTTAAGACACAGGGTCTTACTATGTTGCTTAGGCTGGAAAGCAGTGGCTATTCACAGGTGTCATTCCACTAGTGATCAGCAAGGGAGTTTTGCTCTGCTCTGTTTCCAGCCTGGGTTGGTCTACCACCCTGTGGTCCCCTACTCTATGAGGTCACCATATTGATTGTCACTTAGTGCGGACGCCCCATTGGCATAGTGCACTTCAGCCCAGAAATCCTGGCTGTAAGTGATCCTCTGGCCTCAGCCTCCGGAGTAGCTAGGACTACAGGCACGTACCACCATGCCTGGCAGATGTGCACAATGGTGGGGATGACATGCCCACTGTAAAGCTACATTATTTTGTTTTTTTCCTTTGTTTTTTGTTTTTTCGAAACAGTCTCACTCTGTCACCCTGGGTAGAGTGCTGTGGCACCACAGCTCACAACAACCTCAAACTCTTGGGCTTAAGAGATTCTCTTGCCTCAGCCTCCCAAGTAGCTGAGACTACAGGGGCCCGCCACAACGCCTGGTCTGGTGAGTTTTTCTATTTTTGCTAGAGATAAGATCTCGCTCTTTTTCAGGCTTATCTCAAACTCCTGAGCTCAAGGGATCTACCTGCCTTGGCCTCCCAGAGGGCTAGGATTACAGGTGTGAGCCACCCCGCCTGGCCTAAAGCTATATTATTCTGTTATTTTACTTGAATATCTCAATGACTGTATGAGGGAAAGGAAGGCCCAGTTTCCAGATGGGAAGACTGAATCTCAAAGAGAGATCTCCCAGGATCACAGTGTAACAAGGATACCTTTCACAGATACCATAACAAGAAGAAATGGGAAGGAAAAGAAATGTCTACAATTCAGGGTGGCACCTATGGCTCAAAGGGGTAGAGTGCTGGCCCCATGTGCCAGAGATGGTGGGTTCAAACCCAGCCTCTGCCAAAAAAAAAAAGAAAGAAATGTCTACAATTCAAAGATCTTTACAAGACTCTAAAGCAGGCGTCCTCAAACTTTTTAAACAGGGGGCCAATTCACTGTCCCTCAGGCCGTTGGAGGGCCGGAGTAATGTAAAAAAAAAACAAAAAAAAAAAAACCATGAACAAATTCCTATGCACACTGCACATATCTTATTTTGAAGTAAAAAAACAAAACGGGAACAAATACAATCACACCGCCTCATGTGGCCCGTGGGCCGCAGTTTGAGGACCCCTGCAAAGTGTTGGTCCATCAACTCCTTTTTATTTGTTTGGTTTTTTTTTTTGCAGTTTGAGGAGCCCTGCAAAGTGTTGGTCCATCAACGCCTTTTTATTTATTTATTTTTTTTAAATTTTTTTAAATTTTTTTTTTCCAGTTTTTGGCTGGGGCTGGGTTTGAACCCACCACCTCCAGCATATGGGGCCAGCACCCTACCCCTGTTGAGCCACAGGCGCCGCCCCCATCAACTCCTTTTTAATTAAGATGTAAAAGGAAGCTTCTCCAGCCATCCTGCCTCCCCACCTGTTTATCCTTCTCCCTCTCCGCACCTCCCAGCCTCCCTCCCTCTCTTTGTTTCCTCATCTCCCTCAGCCTCCCTTATTTTCCTCTACTCTTCCCTCTGTATCCTCCCGGCTAACACTCTGCTTCCTCATCCCTCTAGTCACTCATCCCTTCATCCTTTGAAGAAACATTTCTTGGCCAGATGTGGTGGCTCACGCCTGTAATCCTAACACTCTGGGAGGCTGAGGCAGGTGGATGGCCTGAGCTCCCGGGTTTGAGAGCAGCCTGAGCAAGAACGAGACCCTGTCTCTAAAAATGTGTGGGGGTTGTGGCAGAAGCCTGTAGTCCCAGTTACTCAGGAGGCTGAGGCGAGAGAATCGCTTGAGCCCAAGAGTTTGAGATTGGTGTGAGCTATGATGCTACCGCATTCTACTGCGGGGTGACAAAGTGAGACTGTTTAAAAAAAAAAAAAAAAAAAAGAAGTATTTCTTGGGCCAGGGCAGTGGCAGGCTTGGCAGTAAATGCTGGGATACAGATCAGCTGTTCTCGTGGAAGCCCCTACTTCCTTGGCTCCAACACCTGCCTGCTCTCTGTTCTTCTCCCGTCTGCTCTCCCCCCACCCACACAGTCAGTGACAAGTACTGTTCTGATGCCCACCTCTGTCTCCAAGATCTATGGCAGATGGTGGAGGATGATTTAAGTTTCATGAAATATTAGCAAATGGGAACCAGCAGCAGAGACCCGAGCAGCACGTTTGCAGAGGAAGGCCTGCCGCCCCCACCTGCTGTGGCTCACCCCACAAGGGCCAGCGGCAGGCCCCACACCCAGCCTCACAGACAGAAGCCAAGTGTGGCAGTGACGACCTAGGGTGGCTAGGTGGGCGGGCCCCAAAGACCCTGCGATGAGAGTGTGTGCCCATGTGCATGCATGTGTACATGTGGGGCGGCAAGCACGTGCTGAGCCCAGCCACCTTAGTGTGTTTCCAGGACCTTGCAGCCCTGCTCTGGCCCTTCTGCTGCTCTCATCCCCACAGGGAGCCGAAAGGCAGCCAAGCTGCGAGTAAACGGAAGGCAGGTTTGTTTCTGTCCCACTTTTATCTCCACTCCCCTGGGCACAGAGCTTAGTCTTAAAACGTCAGCGTCTGGGAGGATATTCGAAGATTACCTAACTCAGACACTGTGGGGAAACCAAGCCCCAGAAAGGGTTCTGAACTCACGTCGATAGGAGGTCACCCAGCCAGTTAGTGGCAGAGCTGGGGCAAGAACTCACATCTCCCCATCCACTTTCATACTCTTGCCACAAGCTCAGTACCAGGTCCGGCAATGGTGCCAGGGATGCTCAGTGGCTGGAGAAGGTATCAGGGAGCTGGGAACTGTTCCCACACATCCTTGTCCTTGGCTGTGCCCTCTCCACAGCTGATTGTCTCCCAAAGTTCTCCTCTTGGGTGGGCTGAGGACCAGAACCCCAGCTGGTGGTCAAATAAACTTTGATTGATTACAAATGGGAACCGAATAAATCCTTACTTGATAAATGCACTGGGCAAAACTGTCAATATATGGGGTTCATGAGAAGAGAATAAAGTGTGTCTTTTTTTTTTTTTTTTTTTTTTTTTTTATAGACAGAGTTGCACTTTATTGCCCTTAGTAGAGTGCTGTGGCGTCACAGCTCCCAGCAACCTCTAACTCCTGGGCTTAGGCGATTCTCCTGCCTCAGCCTCCTGAGTAGCTGGGACTACAAGCACCCGCCACAACGCCCGGCTATTTTTTTGTTGCCATTTGGCCGGGTCCGGGTTTGAACGCGCCACCCTCCGTGTAGGGGGCCGGCGCACTACGCACTGAGCCACAGGCGCTGCCCTAAACTGTGTCTTTGATGAAAGTTTTAGAAAAGTTTGTGGAACGAAAGAAGGAAAGATGAAAATATAGGGCAGCGCCAGTGGCTCAGTGAGTAGGGTGCCGGCCCGTATACCAAGGGTGGCAGGTTCAAACCTGGCCACGGCCAAGCTGCAACCAAACAATAGCTGGGCGTTGTGGCAGGTGCCTGAGGCAAGAGAATCGCCTAAGCCCAGGAGTTGGAGGTTGCTGTGAGCTGTGACGGAACAGCACTCTACCAAGGGCGATAAAGTGAGACTCTGTCTCTACAAAAAAAGGAAGGAAGGAAGGAAAGAATAGCAGGGGCCCTGGAACAGATTGAACTTGAATGGTATGTCTTTCATCAAAATAAAGGGTCACCTCAGGAGGTAATTTACCTTTGAGGAAATAAAGGTATGAGGGGGAAGGGAGTCCATTTAGAGCAAAACTCAGTTGTCCTGGAAAAGGTGTGTAATTAGAATTTATGTGTGTTCTGGAAACCATGCTAGGGCTGCCCCTAGAAAGGCCTATGGGGTGGCCTAGGGGAAAGGCCTAGGGGATGGGAAGGGGATCTTAGGACCAGGCCTTTGGAAGGAGAGGCAACTGGCTTTGACTGGTGAGGGGACCCAGGGCTGTAATTCTGGGCTGTGAGGTGACTCCCCGGAACTGGTTCTGATTTGGGTCCTGAGGAGGCTGGGAGAAGTGCCTGCCTTGGGCTGCCTTCCTGACCCTGAGACAGGCTGACATACCTGAAATGAGGTGCCCTCACTGAGAGGAGGTCCCAGTTCTTAGCATGAAGGTACTATCTGTGCAGTGATGCAGTGGGGCCATCAGCATCCGCCATGCTGGCTGCGGGGACTGACTGGACAGGGGGGCCTTGATGCAACAGGACAAAGTACCTCAAGCCTCCGGAGTTTGAAGCAAATGGAGAGAGAGAGAGAGAGAGCAAGTGAGAGCCTGTTGTGGACGCTCCATCTGTTTCTTACTGTATTTTCCTCTGCCTTTCTGGGACAGGTCAGGAGGACACAGGGGCACTGTAGGAAGTCTCTGCCAATATACTCTATAGTTTTAGAAGATTGCAGCAATATTCACTTTGCATTATAACTTCCAAACATTTCCTTTTTGTATTTTTGTTGTTGTTGCAGTTGTCATTGTTGATTTTAGCAGGCTCAGGCTGGGTTTGAACCTGACAGCCCTGGTGTATGTGGCCAGTGCCCTACCCATTGAGCTACTGGCACCACCAACATTTCCTTTTTGTATTCATCCTCTCATCTGCTTCTCACTACACATCATGAGGCAGGCAAGGAGACACCTCCATCTTCTCACAAGGATTGGCTTCTCCAGAGGCTACCTAATGTAAGTGTTTCTCTCGCGCTGCTCCCTTACGCATTTCCCTGGACTATTTCCATGGCCCTGGCCAGGAAGGAGAGATGGGCCGTGGGGAGGAGCTTCATGTCTGATAGGAAAGCCAAAACACAAGGACAAGGATGACACCTGACAAGAGATGCTTGTTATGATGATTTTTAGTATCACTATGATAGGGTCTTCTTCTTTTCCAAATGAATTTTGAAATCACAAAAATTCCTACTGAGTAGCCAGGAGAGGTGGCTCCCGCCTGTAATCCTAGCAATCTAGGAGGCCTAGGCAGGTGGATTGCTTGAGCTCAGGAGTTCAAGACCAGCCTGAACCAGAGAGTTCTCTAAAAATAGCTGGGCATTGGCGTCGTCCATAGTTCAGTGGGCAGGGCGCCAACCACATATACTGAGGCTGGCAGGTTTGAAACCGGCCCCACCAGCTAAAACAACGATAACTGCAACAACAACAACAAAAATAGCCAGGCATACTAATAGCGGGAACCTGTAGTACCAGCTGCTTGGGAGGCTGAGGCAAGGGAATTGCTTAAGCCCAGGAGTTTGAGGTTGCTGTGAGCTGTGACTACACCACACTCTACGGAGGGCGATATAATGAGACTCTGTCCCCAAAAAAGAAAAAAAAAAAGAAAAGCCAGGTGTTGTGGCAGGCGCCCATAGTCCCAGCTACTTGGGAAGCTGAGGCAAAAGGATCACTTGAGCCCAAGAGTTTGAGGTTGCTGTGAGCTATGATGCCATGGCACTCTAGCAAGGGCAACAAAGTGAGACTCTGTCTCAAAAAAAAAAAAAAAAAAAAAAAAAAATTCCTATTGAAACAATAAAAAAACTTTGTGTGTGTGTGTGTGTGTGTGTGTGAGAGAGAGAAAGAGAGAGAGCTGTTCTGCAAGTATCCAGCCATAGTCGACACTATCTTTTTCAGTAGTATATGGCTGGATACTTTCGGGACGACTCTCATATATATCATGTAGTGATTTGTGCCTGCAGTCCCAGCTTCTCAGGAGGTTGAGTGTGAGGATTGCTTGAGACCACAAGTTTGAGGCCCACCTGGGCAATAGAGCAAGACCTCATCTCTAAAAGATAAACAAATAAACAAATGTTAAAAATATACCACAATCAAATTTGGTTTATGACAAAAATACAAACTGGTTCAACGTTTGGAAATCAGTCAATGCCATTCACCATCTTAACAATCTAAAAGAGGCCAAGATGGTGGCTCATACCTGTAATCCTAGCATTCTGGGACACTGAGCTGGGAGAATTGCTTGAGGCCAGGAGTTCTAGACCAGTTTGAGCAAGACCCTATCTCTACAAAAAATGGAAAAATTAGCTGGGCATGGTGTTGTGTGCCTGTAGTCCCTACTTCTCTGGAGGCTGAGTCAAAAGGGTAGCTTGAACCCAGGAGTTTAAGGTTGCAGTGAGCTATGATGTCACTGCTCTAGTCCAGGTGACATAGTGAGACTCTGTCCCGCACAAATAAAAAAATCCTTCCAAGAGAAAATTCATGTGATTATCTTAATCAAAACTCAGTAAATTGGAAATGCAAGCAAAATTAAAATCCAGCATAAGAAAAGATGTCCACTATTATTTTTACTTGACATTATATAATATCAACATTTTAACTGCTCAATAGTGTAAGAAAAAAATAAAGGCCAGATGCAGTGACTCATGCCTGTAATCCTAGCACTCTGGGAGGCCAGGGAGTTCAAGACCAGCCTGAGCAAGAGTGAGATCCTAGCCTGAGCAAAAGCAAGAGCCTGTCTGTAAAAATAGCTGGGCATTGTGGCTGGTGCCTGTAGTCCCAGCTACTTGGGAGGCTGAGACAAGAGAATCGCTTGAACCCAAGAGTTTGTGGTTGCTGTGAACTATGATGCCATGCCACTCTACCCAGGGTGACAGAGTGAGACTCTGTCTAAAAAAAAAGAAAAAAAAAGGGCAGTGCCTGTGGCTCTAAGGCGTAGGGTGCTGGCCCCATATGTCAGAGGTCGTGGGTTCAAACCCAGCCCTGGCCAAAAACTGCAAAAAAAAAAAAAAAAAAGGAAGACTTGGAAAAAAAAAAAGAAAAAAAGATTATACAGATTGAAAACTCAAAGTAATCGTTATAGAGATTATTAGAGTTAATGAGAGAGTCAAAGGTAAGGTTGACAGATATACTAAACAAGTCCACTGCATTTCTATAATATAATTTACAGTTAAGAAATACAAATTTAAAAATTAATAAAAAGTATAAGATATTTATTTATTTATTTTTTGAGTTAGAGTCTCACTATGTTGCCCTCGGTAGAGTGCTGTGCTGTTACAGCTCACAGCAACCTCAAACTCTTGGGCTTAAGAGATTCTCTTGCCTCAGCCTCCCAAGTAGCTAGGACTACAGGAGCCCACCACAAGGCCCAGCTGTTTTTTTGTTGCAGTTATCGTTGTTTAGCCCAGGTTGGGCTCGAACCCTCGTGGTGTACAAGGCTGGTGCCATAACCCTTGTGCTAGGAGGACAGAGCCTATAAGGCTTTTTAATAGAAACTGACAACACTTTATTGAAAGGTAACAAAGGGACGGGTGTGGTGGCTCACACCTGTAATCCTAGCATTCTGGAAGGCTGAGGTGGAAGGATCCTTTGAGCTCAGGAGTTAGAGACCAGCATGAGCAAGAGACCCCATCTCTACTAAAAATAGAAAAAACTAGCAGGGTGTTGTAGCAGACACCTGTAGTCCCAGCTACTTAGGAGGCTGGTGCCCAAGAGTTTGAGGTTGCTGTGAGATGCCATGGCACTCTACTCAAGGGTAACAAGAATTGGGGGAGGGGGGAAGGAAAGAAGGGTAAAAGGAAGGGAAGGGGGGGAGACCTAAACAAGTAGACAAATCATGTCTGCAAATAAGATAAAGGTTCAACATTTCTAATTTATCTATAGATTTAATTCAGATGCATAAGGATTTTCACAGAAATCCACAAGGCAACTTCTAGATGAATGAAGTACTTTTAGAAGAAGAAAGAAGAAAGGATAGCCAAGCTATTCCTGGAAAAAAAAAAACAGAGAAATGACATCTATCAGATCTCAAGTCTTATTAATAAGTGATAGTATTGTGGTTTGCAATATTAGCTCAGGGACAAACAGACCCAACGAACAAAACAGCCCAGAAATATTGGCATGCCTGTAAAGAAAGCTGATACAAGATTACGTCTTAGTTGTCATTGCAGACCAGTGGGGAAATACATAGTGCTGAATGAATGCCACCCATTTCCGTTAAAAATAAAAATGGATCCAGACCTCATACTACACACAAAAATAACTTTGAATCAAGGACTTAAATATGAAAGACATACTTAAAATGATACAGAATTTCTTTAATAACTTGAAGTAGTGAATTATTTATTAAATAAAACACATAAAAGAACAAATACGAACCAAAACAAACTCTCACGCTTATAATCCTAGCCCTCTGAGAGGCCTTGGAGTTGGAAACCAGCCTGAGCAAGAGACCCGGTCTCTATTAAAAATAAGAAAATTAGCTAGACTCCTGTAGTCTACTCAGACGGGAGTCTGAAGCAAGATCGCATGTGCCCAGGAGATGGAGATGGCTGTGAGAGACGTACAAGCCATGGTACTCTACCTAGCCTGGGAAACCCACATTAACTGTCTCAATCTTTTTTAAAAAGTAAAGAAAAAAGGGGTGGTGCCTGTGGCGCCGGCCCCATATGCTGGACGTGGGGGGTTCAAACCCACCCAGCCCCGGCAAAAAAAAAAAAAAAAAAAAAGTAAAGAAAAAAAAATAATCAAGATCAAAAAGTGAAAAAAGAGGCCGGGTGCGGTGGCTCATGTTCATAATACTAGAGTTCTAGGAAGCCACGACGGGCAGATCACCTGAGCTGACAGGTTCGCGACCAGCTTAAAGGATAGTGAAACCTTATCTCTAAAAATAACCCGGGGCTCAGCGCGTGTGGCTCAAGCAGCTAAGGCGCCAGCCACATACACCTGAGCTGGCGGGTTCGAATCCAGCCCCGGCCCGCCAAACAATAATGACGGCTGCAACCAAAAAATAGCCAGGCGTTGCGGTGAGCGCCTGTGGTCTCAGCTACTTGGGAGGCGGAGACAGGAGACTCGCTTGAGCCCAGGAGTTGGAGGGTACTGTGAGCTGTGATGCTATGGTACTCTACCCAGGGCGACAGCTTGAGCCTCCGTCTCAACAAAAACAAAAAAAACTTGTCTCTACAAACAACCGGCGCCTGTAGTCCAAACTACTTTGGAGGCCGACGCAAAAAAATCGCTTAAGCCCACCAAGGGTTTGGGGGTTGTACGAAAGTGAGACTCTACCCCCCCTTTCAAAAAAAAAAAAAAAGCAAACAGCAACAGGAAACGATTAAGACATTTCTTTTCTAGCGCTGCAAATTCTGAAAATCTTAATAGCGTAAAGCGTACAATGATTTGTCTCCGTAAGTAACTTTAATTTCAGTAAGTTTTTTTCTAATTTTTCACACTTAAAAGATAGCCTTGCTAAAACAAGGCCTCAAAAAATTGGTTTCAGACTCAGAGTTGTTTCTCTCCACGGAAATCTTTAGTAAAAGGCGAAAGATTTATGCGATCTGAAGAGAAACCAGAGCATACTTTCTGTCACCCCTAATTCAAACCTCGGACAACAGAAACTCCTAGTACATTGATGGTGCCTAGTAAATTACAAGACTCTGTACCTGAAAGAAAATTTCCGATAATTCCTTAAACACAAAACTAAACTTTACAAAATACATTTGAAAGAAAAATTTTAACTATTGCCGTTCTAATTTGTACCGCCAGCAGTGCATTGTGGGTATGCAAATAGAGTGAGTCACCCGTGGTGCTGGGAAAGTGTGTGTAGTCGCACTGTGCCTCTGTGCCACCATTAGGCGGCGAAGCAGAGCGTCGGCCAGCTGCGGTATAAAGGCAGTCCAGGTCAGAGACTCGGGCTTTATCTGTTTCCTACGTTTGTGCCTTCAGAGTTTCAGTGCTGTTAAATAAGGACTGCTGTGAAAAGGCGGGCGCGGTGGCCCACGCCTCTAATCCTAGCAGTCTGGGAGGCCGAGGCAGGAGGATGCGTTGAGCTCAGGTTTGGAGACCAGCCTTCTCTACTAAAAATAGAAAAATTGAGCTGAAAGTGAGACCCCCATTCAGTAAAAAAAATGAAAAACAAACAAACAAAAAACAATCGCGCGGCTCGGCCAGCCTGTAGTCCCAGCGGTTTTGGGAGGCGGAGGCAGCAGGATCCCCACAGCCCGAGTCTGAGGTTGCTGCACTCCGCTTAAGGCAAAGGGTGAGACTAAAAAAGGGAGAGAGAGAGAGAGAGGGAGTGAGAGTAAGAGCGAGGGAGTGAGTGAGAGAGAGAGGACAGGCAGCCTGTAGATGCTCCTTCCTAACAAAAGCGTTGACTGGGTAACCTTGGAGAGGAAACTGGCTCAGTGATTTTCCCAACTGCTTGTGTAAACATCCTGCTTCTCACACCTCTGAACTGAAACTTTTTCTTTGCTGTTATCCTTTGCTAGCAAGTCAACTGTATTTGACAATATATGTGATTTAAATTTGTATAGTACATTTCAAAAATAGATTTATTGGATATAATTTAAAAGCCATGACTTGGCGCTTGTAGCTCAGCAGCTGGGGGGGTGGGGGGGCTGGCCGATTTGAAT
The DNA here is from genome assembly GCA_963574355.1 of Loris lydekkerianus. Classification (NCBI taxonomy): domain Eukaryota; kingdom Metazoa; phylum Chordata; class Mammalia; order Primates; family Lorisidae; genus Loris; species Loris lydekkerianus. The sequence goes on from CAUYPK010050573.1 coordinate 20,063, forward strand.
CCAGCCCGGGCACCTGTAGTCCCACCTACTTGGGAGGCTGAGGCAAGAGAATCGCTTGAACCCAAGAATTTGAGGTTGCTGTGAGCTATGACGCAGTAGACACAGTGAGACTTAGTCTCAAAATAAATAAATAAATAAATAAATAAATAAATACATAAATAAATAAAAAGAAAGAAAAGAAAAAAGCCATGTAATGCACCCAAAGCGAATGTCTTTTAATATATTCACAGAATTGTGCAATCAGCACCACAATCGAATTTTAGAACCTTTTTGTCACTCTTCCCCTCCCTCAAGAATAAGCACTAATTAGCAGTTAATTCCAGTCTCCCCAATCTCCCCTGCCTCCCAGCCTCTCCTTCTCTCACTGGACTACTCTGGACATTTCATATAAACAGAAGCATATAACATGTACCCTTTGTACTGGCTTCTTTCACATGGCATGTTAGCAAGGTTCATCCACATATGCAGGTTTTTGATACTCTAGCATGCTTGCTCTATTTCACAATATAATGGGAGGTTAAAGAGACCCATAGAGAAGCAAAGTTCCCACCTTGGGATAATACTGCATCTCACAGGGCTCAGCAAGGGGCTGAGGGGCTCCCGGAAGGGGATGGGGCTATGGAGGGGAGGTTCTTTGAAGTGCTCTCTCCATGAGACTTGAGAGTCTCTATATTCCTAGGTTTTAGGGGATATTCATCTTCTCATCTTTGCTCTGAAAGGGTCCTGGGCCACTTGCACTCATTAGAGAACCACAAGGAAGGTTAACTTGCTTTTTTCCTGCCAACTTCAAACTCCTCAGTATCCCAAGTAGCTGAGACTATAGGTGCCTACCACCACACCTAATTTTTCTATATATATAGAAATATATATATATATATATATATATATATTTTTTTTTTTTTTTTTTTTTTTTTTTTTTAAGTAGAGACAGGATCTCACTCTTGCGTTCTTGCTGAGGCAGTCTTTAACTTCTGAGCTCTGGTTATCCACTTGCCATGGCTTCTCAGGGTGCTAGGATTACAGGCATGAGCCACTGTGCAAGGCCAAAGGTTAATTTGCTTTTATCCACACCAGGCAGCCTAGAGTCAAGGAGTTTCTAGGACTTCTGAACCCAAAGTGTGGACTCACCCCTGATTGTCATTGTGTGGTTTGAGGGGCTGGATGAGTTTCATTGCTTATTGTGTGGCCTGCGCTTCCATTTCTGGCAACGATTCATGCTGCTATTTAATTCAAGAACCTAGAAATGAAAAAAATATGGAACATAAAAACATTTGTTGGAATTTCTGATTGAAATTGCTTTGAACTTATAGATTACATTGGGAAGAATTTTCCATCTTTTTGATACCAGATCTGCCATCTATGACCTTGATGCATCTTTCCATTCATATCCTTTGTTTTCTTTAATCTTGCTATAAAGCTGTATAATTCACTCCATAGAGGTCTTTGTGTATATTTGTACATAATGTCCAAGGAATATTTTCTCCTATTATAAATGATAGGTTAATATTTTAATTGATCATTATAATTAGAACAATTTACTGTTTGTCTAAAAATGCAATGCATTTCTCCATTATCAGTCTTGTATGCAACAACTTTGCTGAGCTATTGTTTTAATTCTAAACGATTGTCTAAATCTAAATCAGCACTATTCAATGGAAATATGTGAGCCATATATGTAATTAAAATTTCCTAATAGTTTTATTAATAAAGTAAAAATAAACAGATAAAATTACTTAAAAAAAAAAGAAAATTGGTATAGAAGGGACATTTCTTAAACTAATAGAGGCCATCTACAGCAAACCCACAGCCAATATCGTATTGAATAGAGTTAAATTGAAATCACTTCCACTTAGATCAGGAACCAGGCAAGGTTGCCCATTGCCTCCCTTGCTCCTTAACATTGTAATGGAAGTTCTAGCCATTGCAATTAGAGAAGAAAAAGTGATCAAGGTATCCACATAGGGTCAGAAGAGATCAAACTTGCACTCTTCGCAGATGATATGATCGTATATCTGGAAAACACTAGGGATTCTACTACAAAGCTTTTAGAAGTGATCAAGGAATATAGCAATGTCTCAGGCTACAAAATCAACACCCATAAATCTGTAGCCTTTATATATACCATCAATAACCAAGCCGAACAAACAGTCAAGGACTCTATCCCTTTCACAGTAGTACTAAAGATGATGAAATATTTGGGAGTATACCTAACAAAGGACGTGAAAGATCTCTACAAAGAGAACTATGAAACTTTAAGAAAGGAAATAGCTGAAGATGTTAACAGATGGAAAAACACACTATGCTCATGGCTGGGAAGAATCAACATTGTTAAAGTTTCTATACTACCTAAAGCAATATATAATTTTAATGTGATTTCTATTAAAGCTCTATTGTCATATATTAAAGATCTTGAAAAAATAATACTTTGTTTTATATGGAATCAGAAAAAAACTTGAATAGCCAAAACATTACTCAGAAATAAAAACAAAGCAGAAGGAATCACGCTACCAGACCTGAGACTGTACTATAAATCGATAGTGATCAAAACAGCATGGTACTAGCAAAATAAATAAATAAATAAATAAATAATAAAAACAGAGAAGTAGATGTCTGGAACAGAATAGAAAACCAAGAGATGGATCCAGCTACTTACCGTTATTTGATCTTTGACAAGCTAATTAAAAACATTCAGTGGGAAAAAGATTCCCTATTTAACAAATGGTGCTGGGTAAACTGGCTGGGAACCCGCAGAAGATTTAAACTGGACCCATACCTTTCACCATTAACTAAGATAAGACTCTCACTGGATAAAAGATTTAAACTTAAGACATGAAACTATAAAAATACTTAAAGAAAGTGCAGGGAAAACTCTTGAAGGAATCAGCCTGGGTGAATATTTTATGATGAGGACTCCCCTGGCAATTGAAGCAGTATCAAAAATATACTACTGGGACCTGAACAGACTAAAAAGCTTCTGCACAGCCAATAGTAAGTAAAGCAAGCAGACAGCCCTCAGAATAGAAGAAAATATTTGCAGGTTATACCTCCAATAAAGGTCTAATAACCAGAATCCACAGAAAACTCAAACGTATTAGCAAGAAAAGAACACATGAGCCCATCTCAGGGTGGGCAAGGGACTTGAAGAGAAACTTCTCTAAAGAAGACAGATGCACAATCTACAAACACATGAAAAAAAGCTCATCATCCTTAATCATCAGAGAAATGCAAATCAAAACTACTTTGAGATATCACCTAA
>CAUYPK010050577.1:0-20229 GCA_963574355.1 Loris lydekkerianus
TGGAAGAAAAAGTATCCAATGTACTCAGCCCTACTATGAAGCTAAACTATAGCTTTCACATGAAGGCTATAACTCAACTATACCTCAAGACTATGAGGAAAGGACCAAGGAAGGGGAAGGGAGGGGGGAGGTTTGGGTGGATGGAGGGTGATGGGTTGGGCCACATCTATGGTGCATATTTTTATCTATAATAAAAAAAAAAAAAGACAAAAAAAAAAAGAAATTTTAGTAAGGTGAAAATACTAGAGTGGGAAAATGTTAAATATGTTTTCAATATAACATCAAAAAAGAGACAATTGAAAATAATTAAAATAGAGAGAGGGATTTTATCTACTTCATCCATATGTTTAAATGTCACAGAAATTTAGCCTTGATTTTATAATCCTGGAATCTTTTCAGTATTTTTTCTCCCAGTAACTAACCTGTATTTACTCAGAATATCAATCAGCTGCATTTTTGTAGTGCATAAAACACTCTCTAATTAGGCTTTATTTAATTTGTTTTAACTCAGAGTGCAAAGAAGATGGCACAATGTGAATTACTCATCATAGGAACCTCTCCTCAAAACTACAAATGGGTCTGAAGTGATGTCTCCGTGTGTGTTTTTGTATAACATCACTCACACAAGCAGTTCCTCAGAAGATGATAACAATAATAATGATACTTAGCATTTATATAGCATTTTCTACCCTCACAACACTTTATAAACCTTAACTAAATAATGGCACTTGCAGGAATGAGGTTACAGCATCAATGAATCAGCATGTTGCCAGAGGTAACGTCGTCCTCGGGAACGTCGCCTCTTGCTGTGGGATCCTGTGGGATAGATAGCCTCTCGTGATGGATTAAAACCAGATACAATTGATTGCCTGATCTTGCCCTGCACTCCAAAGAAACCTCCATAGCCTTTGGATGTTTGTACTGATTAACTCAAGTAGAGGCAGCTTTATTTGTGGTCTCAGAACAGCTCTCACTTGATACAGCCAAGTGAAGAGTTTAAAGCAATTATTTGGACAATTTGGACCTAAATATCTACTCATTCTGAGTCATCAACTTGGTTGCCACAATACTTTCTACCTCAGCTCCTCAAAACTCAGCCGTGTTGACACTGGGGCTGGAACATTCTTTATTGTCTGGGATCGTCAGATGGTCAGCAACAGCATCTTTGGTTTCTATCCACTTGGTGCCCATAGCACCACCCACCTCATTCCTCAGTTGGGAGAATCGGAAAGGTCTTCAGATGTTGCCAAATGTTCCCCCCAGTGGAGAACTGTTGCTCTGTGCTTAGCTGGTGGCTAGACATCCCTCTTCTGGGCCTTAACACTGTGTATCTGACACCAGCAGTGCCTCTTGGGCAGTGAATGTCAGGTGTGTTATTCCAGTTTGACTTTCACAAACCAGAAAACCCCAGGGACTTGGTTTAGGAAACTTTAATTTCAAGTCAGCTTGGATGACATATTACCTCACTATCTCCCCCAGAGTAAGGAATTCTTCCACACTAAGCACAGAACAGCAGTATAAACATACCCTGAACATCAGTTTAGTATTACAGTTTATGAAAAACTTATTTCACAGGGTTTTGAGATAAGTTGACAGCGGCTAGTTTGAAAGCTCAGCCTTACACATTTTGCTTCTCAGCTGGGCTTAGAAAATTGTTGCAACTGTAGTTGTAAGGAAAATACTACCTCGTGGCCTGATCATAAAAGCTTCTATCAGACAGATGTCTACAGTTATTTTTGGTTCTGTATTCAGTAAATTTTATATGGACCTAATTCCCAGAAAAACTCCCCAGTCTGTTTACATGAACAGGATAAAATGCTGGCTTTCTTTTTTTTTTTTTTTTTGTATTCCTAGCGTGAGCTAGTAATTATCCATCTACTGCTGGGATATTTCATGTAACTGGTGGACATTTTCGACACCACGTGCATTCTTAATCTCCCTAAGATTCTCTAGGAACAAAATTATTTGATATGAAAACCTTTGATATTACAAATTGTGTTTAACATTTCAAGCCTCATTTACATCCGTTCAGTTCAGTGAGCTGCTAAGCACACAGGACGATGTTGCATGGAGAGAAGGAAGCCCATCGATGTTCTCAGTAGCCAGAAGGTATATTGCACAACATAATAAAAGTGAGCTGCTGAAGAAGTATCTAAAATTTATTAGCATAGGGTACAGTGGTACAGTTAGTGAGGCAGCTGAACACCATCTTGTCATATTTTTCCAAATAATAAATAATTGAAAAGTGGATGGTGAAAATGAGTAAGAATTTCTTGACGTATAGATTACGCATACTATGCATATAACACATTTATTGTGGGATGATTATCCACGCATGAATATACCAAATCCTTTATTGAATCTTCAGGTGTGTTATTCCAATTTTTTTTATTTTCTGAAAATCACAAAAGCTTTGACAATTTCCACATGGGCTAGAACCAGGAAAGTAATCAAACAGTTACCGTACATCAAGGAAGTACTTACTAATGGCTGTAGCTGAAACACCTGCTAACCTGCTATTGTAAGCATTTATCCAGTATTTGCCTGCGGCAGAAATAAATGAATAAATAAACTTTCACCAGTCATAGTACATGAGTTAATGTATTATGGCATTATGTAAAGCAGCAAAGTGCATTCTTCTGGGGCTTTTTAAAAATCATTATTTGTGGCAGGTTAGAACATATCTGCTTGCCTCTCTGCTCCATTTTCCTCACTTAGGTTTCTGTCAAAGCCCTCACAACTACAGGGCTAGTTGGCCTTTGCACTCTGAAGAATACCTCTGAGAAAACTGCCTTCCTAATCCTCAAAGAGTTTTAAAATGGCATTACAAAGAGGATGGATATATTAAACACCTCAGCTGTCAATGAGCAGAATCAATAACTGTGGGTACATAGCTTACATTATGTCTACTTACACAGGGCTTGCAGTATTTGGAAAGAAGAGCTTTTCTTTTGACAAGTTGGCACCAGCTGTTTCAAGAAATAACACAGCTGTATATCACTAAAGCAACTGTCTCATCTCCCATAATTTTAGAAAAAAAAGTAAAGGTGTAAAAGCAAAGACCAGAGAGGTCAGACCACTGCTAGAAGCCTTATTTGCAGTAGTATTTTTATTCACAGGTTTAAAAGTATTAAAGCTAAATTAACAATCAAAGTTAGAAAGAGCTTAGAGTTGGTTGCTCTAATACTTTAACGCTAGAAGGAAAAAATACTTCAGTAGATGGAATATACCACATATGAAATATATCACTGGGGCAACCATATCATTAAACACAACTCTCATAATAAATAACATCACTCCACATAACAAAATAAGAACTGCCTTCTCCTATAAAATATGGTATCCATTGACTTGATTTATACTTTGAACCATAGATTTAATTTTGTTTTCTATATTATTTGCTCAAATTTAAAAAAAAAAAAACTCTTTTCCTATATAATTCAGAAATCCTGTAAGAAAAATTGTATGTGTCCCAACCTAATATGAAAATATTTTTCCCAGTGATAGATGCTACCTAATATAAAAAGAGAAGAGAGTTTAACCATCCTCATTTTTAGTATAATTTTTAAACATGTGGCATTGTACTGCCCATTAAAGAAACTTTCTTAACTTCTAGTTCAGTTATTGATGTTGCCTAATTTTCTTCAGCAACAAGAGTATAATAGTAGGCGTTAAAAATGAACATCATTGACATTATACATATTTTCACAAAATCAGCTATGTGTCATTTTCTTGAAAGACAATTTTCTAAACCACTTATTTGTAATATATTAAATTTCATCTATATCTATAAAAAGTAAAATTAAGAAAACAATTCTATTTCAAATTGCATCAAAAAATAAAATAATTAGGAATGATTGTATCAAATGGAGTGTAAGATATGTGCACTGAAAACTACAAAATAACATTGAAATTAAGAAGAACTAAGTAAATGGAAAGACATCCAATGATCATGGATCAGAAGAATGAAAATTGTTATGACAGTAGTGTTCCTCAAATTGATCTACAGATTCAACACTATCTCTATCAATGTTCTGGTTGTTTTTATTTCCTGCAAAAATTGACAATCAGGTCCAAAATTCCTTTGGAAATGCAAGGGACCCACAATATACAAAATTATTCTTTAGAGAGGGCATCTGCAAGGACAAGCAGAAGTGTAGGTGTTGGTCCAAGACATCGCCACCAAGCTGGGAACCGGGGAGATGGCCGAGACTGACCCCAAGACAGTGCAGAATCTGGCCTGGGTGGTGCAGACCCCCCTGAAGCAGATGCAAGATCAATTTCAGACCATGTCTGACCAGATCATTGGAAGCATTGATGATCTGAGTAGTCGCGTTGATGATCTGGAGAAAAACATCGCAGACCTCATGACACAGGCTGGAGAAGAAGAACTGGAAGGCAAGAGCAAAATACGAGCCTCACAAGGGATTTGAAGTTTTCTAACTTACACTGAAGTCTGGAGCACCTTTCTTCCAAGCCAAAAGAAGACTGAATGGCTTTTTGCAACTACCTACCATGTGTAGACAGGTTTTATATTATAAAATGTGCGTTCTTATCACATACTATATGGTTAGTTTTTAGAGTGATTTACCCCCTAGTTGCTTGAACATGGTATCTTCATATCTTGGAACTTGGTTAGTTGTGCTATTAATTATTAAACACTAAAACTTTGGCAGTTCCTGCAAAAAGAAAAAATTGTCAAATTTTTTAGTGTATTTTTGTAAAGTCATTTTTTTCCTGCCATTCTTTTTGTAGTAGTTGCTCTTTGGTAAAAGGCTGTGTAATTCTTTTATTAAACAGTAAATCACTTTGTCACCCTCAGTAGAGTAGTAGAGTGCCGTAGCGTCACAGCTCACAGTAACCTCCAGCTCCTGGGCTTAGGCCATCCTCCTGCATCAGCCTCCTGAGTAGCTGGAACTACAGGCGCCTGCCACAACATCTGGCTATTTTATGTTGCAGTTTGGCCGGGGCTGCGTTTGAACCTACCACCCATGGTTTATGGGGCCAGCACCCTACTCATTGAGCCACAGGCGCTGTCTGTGAAGGGAGACATTTGTAGAGTTTAGGGTTCTTTGATTCTCAGCGCAAATTGACTGCAGCTAACACAAGACAGTGTGTTGGCAATACTTTTCAAATGGCTAAAAACATTTAAAAATTATTTATTAAGAAATATCTGTCACTGCTTTGTGCCAAAACTCAGAATTAAAGCATCCTGAGGTCAGATGCTAAGGTCAATGAAAAGTAACAACAACCACTTTCCTGTGTTAGAACTTAGTTAAAATACAGAAAATAACAGAATAGCCTAATGTCATGAAGAGTTTTGCATGAGATTCTGATACTTCAGTGGGATGCCGCATTATTCATCTACAAGGGTTATCCATAAAAAATCTGGCAGGATTTTAAAACTGTTACTCCATCTTTTCTTTGAGTGAAAAAGAGAAAATAACTAAAGAGACATTAAGTCTGTGCCAGTTGCTTAGCTAAAAAATAATAAAGAGCTGATGAAGAGGTTCAGGTTTTAAGAAGTACTCTTTGACAAAGTATTTCTTACTGAAATTCTTGCAGAGTAACAATTTCATTATTGATCATGGAAGGCAGGGATAATGACTTGCTACTCAAAAACGCAGTGTCCAGTATGCAAAGCCTAGAGGTCAATACTGATGACATGGAAGGCAATCCACGTGATTGTCAGCACAGAGTGATTTTATACAGCAAAAACTAGAAAAATTGTAAAAGTTGAGGAATGGTATGGGCCTTAATAGAGGGAAACTCTTGATGAAAACAGTAGACTTTTTCCTAAGTTTTCCATATGGCCAGTCTTGATTATATTGCAAATATATGATAATAGGAAATAATTGTTCTATTTATAAGTTACAGGAGGAACAAAAAGACTGAGGTGTTTTTTAATAATAAAAATGAATTCATCACTATTACTATCTACTATAAAACCTCCTTTGATGGGCCCAGTCATTATGCTGCAGGATTTAGACCCCAAAATGTCCCCCTCAAACTGGCTGTGACCAGACTACCTGAAATCTGAGGGCAGGATTTATTGAGAGCCTCATAAATGGCAAATGAAAATTATGTTGCTGGTTGCCATGGCAGGAGAGTCAGGGCATGAGCTGGCTTCCTGATATAACAGGTTTCAAAGGCAGCCCTCCCGCAACCAAAAATACCTGCTGTGAATAAAGGTGCCTGAAATCCCTTACTGAACAAAAAAAAAAAAAAAAAAAAAAAAAAAAAATTACTTTGTAAAAGAACGCAGATGAAAAACTCACATGCCCTGATTTTGAAACTTACTACAAAACTCCAATTCTCGATACAGTGTGGTACCTGCATGAGGATAGACATATAGGTCAATAGAATAGAATTAAAATTCCAGCAATAAACCTATACATTTATGGCCAGTTGGTTTTCTAAACAGGTGACATGACAATTTAATGGGGAAAAGAATGATCTTTTAGACAAATGGTGCTAGAATAACTGGATGTTCGTATGCATAGAATAAAATTGGATCCCTACCCATATATATACAAAAATTAACCAAAAATGAGTCATAGACTTGCATATAAGAGTTAAAACCATAAAAATCCTGAAATAAAACAGGAGTAAATCCTTGTGACTTGGGGTTAGGCAATGGTTTCATGATATAACAAACAAAAAACACAACAATAACAAAAAACTCTATAAATCAGACTTCATAATTTTTTTTTTAATTTGTGCTTCAAATCATACCATCAGGAAAGTGAAGAAACAACCCAAAGAATGGGAGATGTATTTGTAAGTTTTAAATCTGATGACCTATACACAGGATATTATCAAAAACTCTTAACAACTCAACAATACAAAATAAATCAATTAAAGAACAGGCAAATGATCAGGATAGACATTTCTCCAAAGAATATGTACAAATGGATCAGAAACATATTTAAATATGCTGACCATCATTATTTATTAAGGAAATGCAAATCAAAGTCACAATAAGAAAACACCTCATGCTTAAGAGATGGACACAATAAAAAAGATAGACAATGACACATGTTAATAAGGATGTGGAAAAATACACTAATGCCCTGGTTGTGGAAAGCTAAAATTTTGCAATTACTTTAGAAAACAGTTTTCTAGTCAGTTTCTCAAACTTAAAGCTAGAGTTACCAATGACCCAGCAATTCCATTCCTAGGTCTATATCCAAGATAAAAGAAAACATACATCCACACGAAAACTTGCACATACATGTTCATAACAGCGTTATTCACAATACCCCAAAGTATAAACAACCCAAATGCCCCAACTGATGAATGGATAAATAAAATGTGGTATAACCATTCAATGGAATATTATTCAGTATAAAAGGAAATGAAATACTTCATTCTACATATGAATGAACATTGAAAACACTAGCCAAATGACAAAAAGAAAATGCCAGTCACCGGGACCACATATGATTCTGTTCAGACATAGCATAATGTACAATAAGCACAGATAATTAGGAAGGATATCTCTTTGTTTTCTTCAACAAATTTTAGTATTTTTCAATATCCCCCAAATAAAACATATAATTTGACAGTGCCATTAAAGGAAAAATCATTCCCATTAATGTTCATATGAAATTTTTATTTTTTTAATTGAAAGGGAGAAGGTAATAGTTGGAATCAAAATACTGATGTCACTGAAGGCTGTGTGCAAAAATAATTTTTTACAAAGATAAACAAGTTGTTAAGTTTATTCATTTATTAAGATCATGTAGTGTTAAACTCCTACAGCACGGCGTGTTAAGTGCTACTTGATGCTAAAGTTTTTTATTGGTGAAGAAATTTCCTGTGAAAATGGACACTACATGAATAGATAAATAAAGCAATAAAATACATGAAGGTGGCTATAACTGCTATGAAACACATAAAGGAGAGAAATGGGATAGTGAGCATGTCCAGGAAGACTGAATGAAGGGGAAGATCTGCAGAATCCAGGGAATGAGAACTCCAGGGAAGTGAAAAAGGGAGAGAGAATAGGTAAAGAGAAATGAGTTTGACCTTGTCAGGAGCAGGAGGAGCCTGCAGACTGCACTGGGGTGATCCCTGCCATGTGGGAGAAGGTCGAACGATTAGTCAAGATGGGACCCTATGAGGGCTCGTAAGACCACAGAGGAGTCCGGATTTTATTCAGAGTACAAAGGAAGTCACTGGAGGGTTTAAGTGGGGCAGTGCTGATCAGATAGAATTTTTAAGATATTGACTGTGTGGGAAGAAAGTGGGGGCGAGGGAGCCTTGTAGCAGCTCTTCAGGCAAAGGTCGATGTCGCTGTGGACGGGGATGGCAGCCACAGAGTTAGTGAAAAGTGTTCAGACACAAGCGACTTAAGACATTTCTTTTTCTGCTTGATTTTATTCTTGTGGGATGTAAGAATATCGAACATTTTGTTTAGAGTTTAAAAGTGAATTTCTGACTGATTATCTGGCCTTGCCAAAATGAAAGGCACACAATGGCATCCGACTATTTTTCCGGGCAGCTCCAGCCACCTCTATCTCAATACTTAGGGTGTAATCAATAAACATAACAGAGGCTATTCATTCCACCAGGATGGATTCCAACAAAAGGGCTCTGTTCACACTGGTAATAGGCAGACTTTACTCGTTCCATCACATTATGTATTATGTCTGGCAGTCTTCAGTCACCTACCTGCTTTACTGTTCAATGGGAATGAAATATGCAGTTGGCAGAAGAATGATTATAGAGCTGAGTTGTTTACACTTCTGGTGGCCAAGACAATATCCCTGCAATGGAGGATGAGGCACCGTTTGTTACTAAAAGACAGATACTCACGTAACATTCAGTGCTTGCTGGGGTTTGGGCTGGATTTTAAAGGTATCCTACTGAAAATTTGTTTCAATATAACCTTTTAAATTTGTGCTAGTTGCTTTAACAAATTTCAGTGGGCCCATGCCAGTGAGGATGTTTTAAAAAGCATTCATTGACACAAGGTCATTATTATCCAATCTCTTCTATTGTGAGGAGACCATCCATCTTTTCTCAGATTCAAATTTGCTAGGCTAGGCTAATGGCCACAAAGATACTTACAAGCACTTGTAAATAGTTAACGTTCATTAACTTGAATTTTTCAGTAGAAGGCTGACTGCTCTGAGTTTATTTTAGAGCAATTAAATATGATTTATTCTCCATCATTTATTGACTTATTCATCCAGCAAATGATTATAGACTGCTTACTGCTATGTTATACAATGTGAGACCTACAAAGAAGGCTAATTAATAATAATAATGGCTAGCATTTTTTGAGTAGGGGCTGTGAGCCAGCACTCAGGACTTCATAGGCTTCATCTCACTTAATTATTAAAAACACCTTGTGATGCAGCTGCCATTATTATTTCCAATTTATAAAGAAGAAAACTGAGGCATAGAGAGCTATAGAGTAAGCCCAAGGATCCCAAGGTGGAACATGGCAACACAGTCCATGGCAGATCTAGGAGCTAAACTCAGGGACTCTGACCAACGTCTTTTGCATAATTGATAAGGTAATCACCCTGCCAAGAGATGGCAAACATCCTTTCCTCAAAATGCATGCAGGCTAACAGGAGAAGTAAGACATTTAGGAAAGCAAGAATAGATGACAGTCAATTAAAATATAACACAAGTAAAAATAAAAAGCTATAGGTATCAAAAAAAAAAAAAATTGCTTCCATCCAACCAGTAGTTCTCAAACTTGGCTTCAGGCTGTAATCACCTGCAGAGTTAAAAAAAAAAAAAAAAAGTACTAATACCTTAGTCTCAACCTCAGAGTTTCTGACTTAATCGACCTGGCATGCATTTGTGCAGCTGGATTTTTAAAAGTTCCCCAGGTAATTCTAATGTGCAGCCAAGTTGAAAACCACTGAGCTAGAGGAAGTAGAGAAAAGGATAAGAGGGGGAGAGGTTCAGAGTTGATTTTTCAAGAATAATTAACTATTTCAGAGGTCAGAAATATTAGGGGGTGAGAATGTGGAACAGATTGAGAATGTGGAATTTTGAGATGTGGAATAGATTCTTGCTATTCAAATTGTGGCTGTGGAACCAGCAATTGGCATCACCACAGGGTTCTATAAGAAATGTGAGATCTCAGGCTCTGTTCTAGACTCACTAGAATAAAAATCTGCATCCTCACATGATTTATGTGTGCATTGTAGTTGGGAAGCACTAGCAGAGAAAAAAATTGAGAAAAAATTTTACAAAGTGCATTTGGTCACTGGAGCCAATGGGTGGAATGTAGAGCATAGCACATGGTTAAGTGGGTGCTAAAAAGTGGAGCCCAGGTCAGAGGTACCTAGATTGCTACAATAAGCCATTACAATTTTGTTCTGTGGAGGGTTGGTAGTCTAAAAACTTCCAAGTAAAAGTGATGCGTGCAGTGATGGTTTAGCATGATAATCTGCTGCTCATTTGCAGAGCAGCTTAAGGAGAAGAGAGACCAGACATATGGAGGTTTTTACAAAAGCCTCCACATGAATTCTCAACTCACAAATACACAAAGAGTGAAACTCAGACCTGGGTGTAATTCGGGAGGCAAGTTCTTATCTTCAAAACACATTGTTTTACTTTCAAAAATTCTTATCTCCTCCAGCAGCCTGACTTTGGAGTTATATTGTGTGCCTGAATAGAGATACAGGCTACATCTTACTCTAAGTGGCAGCCAGTGTATGTGGAGCCTCTTTGTTATTTCATTCATATACTTTCCCCACAATATTGGGGGACTTATATGGCACAATAAGAAGAGAATTCTAATGGTTCAAGAAAGACATTTGTGTTTGTCTAGCAGCAACTATCATACCATAATTTTTTATGTAATCATGGACTAGGGTATTACTGTGTTAGATACAAAATTCTGGTTGACAGTGCCACTAAAGGAAAAATCATTCCCAATTTTCCACATCCTACCAAATTGCTAGGATCATAGGCATGAGCTCAGGCATAGTGGTTCCTGCCTATGATCCTAGTAATTTGGGATGTTGAGGCAAGAGGATCACTTAAGTCCCTGAATTTGAGACCAACCTGAACAACATAGCAAAACCTCATCTCTACAAAATATACAAAAATTAGCAGGCATGATGGTACTTGCCTGTAGTTCCAGCTACCCAGAAGGCTGAGACAAGTGGATCACTTGAGCTCAGAAGTTTGAGGTTGCTGTGACCTGTGATGCTACTGCACCTTATACCAAGAAATAGAGTGAGGCACAATCTCAAAAAACAAACAACTAACCCCAAAAATTCCAGTTGAGAAGGATTATTATTAATTCTTGGTAAATAATATTTCTACATGTCATACCAACAGAACATTCTTAATCCTGATCCTATGTTGAAGAAAAATTATTATTTTATGATCCTTTCAGATCAATAGCAACTAAAGAGTAAGGATCATTGTCATATGGGAAAGTGGCCATTTTGTTCTTATAAATGTGCAGTTTATGTAAGATTTTGGTTGGTCAAGTGCCAGGCACACACAATGACATTTTATTCTTTTTACCTGTGAGAAAACTCTCCATAATGCAGTGTCTAATGCAATGTTTTGCATATAATAGGTTCCTTTAGTAACTAATGCAAAAACTTTGCATGAAAAATTATTGTTATAAACAGACTTTTAAAAAATGAAATATATATAATTTATGCAAAATAAACTTTATCAATTTAAAGTGTATGAATAAATTTTTAAAATTGAAAATAACTAGAGAAACTAAATACTCAAATACATTAAAAGTATCTATGAAGTCTTCAGCTAATATCAATGTAAGAATATCTTACCAAAATTATCATGAAAATGTAACTCTTAGTGTTATCACTGTGGTAAAATTCCACCTTGCAAGTTGAGACTTTTTTTTTCAAAAGTTTACCCATTGTCTTAAAATGTAATACTGCAATTTATATGTGTTGCCACTAGATGGTGGTGTGTGTTTTAGTCATGATCACATGATCTCAGCCTTTACAACTTTCATATTTTGTGGTGTATAATGTACACCTTTTTTGCCTAAATTATTGAGGGAAAAATAAGGAGGCACATTATATGGCTAGTACTAATTCTACATGTATATAAATGTTTTTAATTCTTTTATTTGTGCTTATGCCTTAAAAGTGTAACTATTTCTGGGTGATGCCTGTGGCTCAAAGGAGTAGGGCACCAGCCCCAGCCAAAAACTGCAAAAAAAAGTGTAACTATTTCTCGTACCATAATATATTTTAAAATGCTAAAATTCTTTTAGAATACAAAAACAAGTACCTAAATACAAATAAATAAAATTTCAAATTAAAAAATTAAATGGAAGATTTTTTCCTGAAAATTTGGACCCCCAAACATAGATGCACATTATACATTGGAATGTATTATACACAGCAAAATACAGTTTCATAAAATAGGTGAGGTGAACTGATGTTCAAAGTGTAAATATTCATGTCCTGTTTACATTTGGGAAAAATAAGAATAATGGATTGTTTACCATAGGAATAAGACAATTGTTAAAATAACAAAAATATATAATATATTATAAGAATAAACACTATAAGATGAGGTAAAGGGACCCAGAAAAAGAATTCTAATATGTTCTTGGAAGAATCTGGCAGGATTTCAAAATAATGTTATTATATTAAGCAAAGTTTTTAAAGAAAAATAGTTTACCAAACATAGAGAAAGAGAACACTGAAAGAAAGAAGAAAGACATGCTATGACACAGGGCATAATGTATTTATAAAAAGGTAGCCTGTGTGATCAAAATGTGGGGTACGTGGTTGGGACGTTGGGGAAAACAGCATTTGACTGTAGGTTTATCAGGTTATGGAGGTCAAGCCATGTCTTACTGTTTGGTTTGAATTTCACTTTAAAGGCAATAGAAAGCCATCAAAGATATTAAGATAAAGAGATTTAAATAAATAAACTTATGGATACAGTTTTCATTGTAAGAGGAAACACGGCTCATAAGGAGAGTCATGGTGTGGGAATATTCTCAGCAAGAATTTTCCCGTAGTCTCTTACTTTCTCAGCTTCCCCCCGCCGCTAGGCTTTCAAATCAATTTGTGCTGCAGTCTCTTACCATCTGCGTTAACATTCAGGGAATGGAATGACGCATAGCTCCTTGCTAGAACCACTGTCTTGCTGCCTCCTTTCCACTGTCTCTCTAGCTGAAGTGTGAATTGAGATATATCACTGGCCCTAGTCCGCCTCTTCTCTTTTTTTCCTTGCAATGATGATGCTTGTACCCTGGGCTGTTAGACCTACCCATAAAGGTTTTAACCCACTTGGGATGAGGTTTTGGGTAGGGATGAGGTTTTGGGTAGGAATGGGATAATTATGTCTCTCATCTAAATCCATTATTGGCTAGTTTGATTATTGTTTGCCTTTGCCCCTGCAAGTTTGGTCTTTACCATGGAATAAAAGTGAAGGCAGGGCAGCTTCACATTGTGAAGTGTGGCTTGATGGGTAGGGCGCTGGCCCCATGTATGGAGGGTGGCAGGTTCGAACCCAGCCCCGGCCAAACTGCAACAAAAAATAGCTGGGCATTCTGGTGGGCACCTGTAGTCCCAGCTGTTTGGGAGGCTGAGGCAAGAGAATTGCTTAAGCCCAGGAGTTGGAGGTTGCTACATCACTTTACTGAAGGTGACAAAGTAAGACTCTGTCTCTTAAAAAAAAATGTGAAGGCACCGTGAAATCTCTTTGGTCTGTTCTAAGAATAGGTGGTCTGCTCTTCCAGGGTGCTAAATGCTGCTGAAGTCCCTTACCCTAGGATAAGGGCTACTTCTCTGCTTTCCACAGAAACTGCCTTTTGGATCTGGCTCTGCTTTCTACTTGGCTTGCCAGAAGACCAAAGGCTCACAGTTTGGTGACTGATAATACTAATCCTCTCTGACAATTATTTGGCAACCATTCCTATTAGAATATCTTTGAAGTGTTCCTAGTTGGGGATGGAGGGTGGTGGAATCTGGGCTGGCAGGAAAGGACACAGACCTTTTTATCTAAGAACCAAAAATACTCTGAGTTCTCATTTCTCAAACTTGATTTCACTATGATAGGCATTCTGTTCCTCCAAGTCACTGTGACATAAGTACAGGGCACTTGTGAGTGCTTTTGGAAGCCCTGCAGTGGAGGTTGTCTCCTTTACCAAAGACGTAAGGTCAGAAAGATGTAGTGGGCACAATGTGCTTATTATAACTCACCTCCTCACAGGTTTCTGGGAAGAGGGCTAACCTGCCCTAACCTGTTACTTCTCTGAAGATGCTTGTTGATGGCTGTGAACTGTTCAAAGGCATGGCAAAGAATAAAGAAAGAAAAATAGAAAGTTGAATTCTGGCGCTTTCCATATTTCCTATTTGAGCCATCTCACGGTCTGCTGCACCTCTCTGAATGTGGAGTGGGTAATGGGAACACAGCAGACAAGTTTCCTGAGACCTCTCCGAAACACATCCAAATGAGGGCAGAGTCTCTGTCTTTTTGGTGCCCTTTAACAGAGTTGTCCACCGTAGGAAAGGTCTTTCCTGATACTGCTGCTGGGGGACAGGGTGACTCTCCACCACCTCCACTGCAACTGCTAGTACTTAGATGCTGCCCTGAGCCCCTTCCATGGATTACCTCATGTCCTGCTCACACCAACTCTGATGAAGTATTGTAACCATTTCCTGGATGAGAAACACTGAGGCTGAGGGAAGTCACTAACCTGCTGGGGACCACCCTGCTTGTGGATAGAGAGAGTGGGATGTGCTTTTCTTCACCCGTCCCTTGATTCGGCAGCTTTAGCATCTTTCTCATATCTGAAAAGTGCTTTGTTAATGACACCTGCTTGAACAAGAACCCTACAGTCACAGAGACCAAGAAATTATGCCCCCCCCCCGGCTTACCTTTGGCCTTTGCCTTTGTACCAGATAGAACAATGGATCTCAACCTTCCTAAGGCCGCAATGTATTTTCATTGTTAAAAAGGGGTCACGATCCACAGGCTGAGAACGCTGAGGTAGAACCTGTTCTCCATATTCTGGCATTCTTGCTAGCCTTCCCAGTTTGGAGATTATACATAATTTCGTCTCATTGATGTTCTAATGGCTAGAGGGACACAGCTGAACCCAATAGTGGACTTTGAGAGTGTACTGAGCTCAGTTCACCATTTCGGACTCTCTGAAATCCAGGGCTTGGGAGTTTGTTGACATTCCCTTTAGCAGGTGGGCCATAGGAGCTTAAGAGAAAGGAAAGAAAGGAGGAAGAGAAAATACTAAAATGACTATTTTTTATAGAGCAGCTACTGTATTCTAAGCATTGCTAGTTGCTTTCCATGTTTTTTCACAAGTAATTATCACAACAAATCTAGGAGGAAAGTTTTGGCCCCCATTTTATACTTAGGATGATGGAGGCTCAGACATGTTAAGTCGTAAGGACAAAGTCACACAGCTAGTAAGGGGCTGAGATGGTGTAAAGCCATCATCCAAAGCCTTGCTCTTTTCACTCTCTGGCCAAGTGTTTTGTTTGTTTGTTTGTTTAATAATAACCAGTTGTTTTACACCAAAGTCAAATTTGAAGCTCACAACCCAGGACTTCAGTCTCTCCCTGGTGCCATGTCATTTGGGCCTGGATCTGTGGGCAGAAATTCAGATGATGCTGGATTAAATATAGATCTTCACTTTGTAATGAAGCTAAATCACCTTTGCCATGTGAATTAGCTTCACCAATAGGGCATGTTGGCCTCATTTACTTTCTATTAGTCTGTCATCAGACACGGTAGAGATAGAGTGTGATAGAATCGCTAACACTCAGTGACAATGACAATCTGGGGTCCCCCCCCCCGCCATCCTCCCTGCTCCCTTCTTTCTGTCCCTCCCTCCTCCTTCCTTTTACCACCTCACTCCTCTTTTCCCCCTTTCCCTCCTCTCATCATGACCACGTGGTGGGTGTGTCACTCACAGGCTGCATATGGTCTTGGGTGTGTGACACAGCCTCCCCAGTCCTCTTTTTCTTCCTCTGTGAAATGTTTATAATAATGAACCTCAAATTGTGGTTTCAAGGACAAGATTCATTCATATATGCAAAGTTCTAGAACCATACCCAGAATATAGTTAGCAGTTAGTGAAACTAGTTATTATTATTCCTTAACAAATAGATATTAATCCAGGCACCCTGCAAGGCACTTGGGGTTCTTTGCTAGGGAACAAATAGAAATTCCCCAGTAGACGACATGACCAGTTTTCTGTATGATTCTCCTCTCCATTTTCTTGTGTATTTCAAATATACTGTTAAGGCATGTTTGCAGAGTTGTTTTCTTCTTATTTCCTGCTCATTAGCAACCCATCTCTCTGTCTCCATTCTCCAAGAGTATTCCACACCATGCCTCTGTGAGGCGAGGTGGCCCAGTGAGCAACCCCAGAGAAAAACAAATCTAGTAATGTGGAAAACCAAGGTACATAGGAAAAATAACAATTATGTAGCCCCTGCAAAATGTTTTTCATCTTGAAAGTGCTTTGAAAACATTAACTAATTAATTAATCAAAAAGAATTTCTACCAATCAGTAAAAATGCTCTTTACAATATATTAAGCCTCTTGAAAGGTATTATTTATTCAGGGATGCTTTCTCTTTTGCCTTAAGGGAATCATCAGTTTCTTTTTAGGGGAGACATTTCAGGAGATCTGATGTGATCTCTGTACACACCTTTCCCTGTGCACATCCCTGTAAGCAGGAGCGTGTGAATGTGCACACACATACATGTGCAGAAACAAATACTAAAAAATACAAAATGTGCTGTTAGGACCATGTCCCTTGACAGTAAATGCATTGAATATTATGTAAGATTCTCTAATCTAATGTGGTCATCAGATTTTTATTGACCTGCCAGAAAATTCAAGATGACAAATGCCTGTCCAATCTCTAATATGGGTGTCGCCTGTTAGGTATGCCCACGTACTGCCTGTCCATCTCTAGTGTGGGTGTGGCCTGTTAGGTATGCCCATGTGCTGCCTGTCCGATCTCTAGTGTGGGTGTGGCCTGTTAGGTATACCCATGTGCTGCCTGTCCGATCTCTAGTGTGGGTGTGGCCTGTTAGGTATACCCATGTGCTGCCTGTCCGATCTCTAGTGTGGGTGTCGCCTGTTAGGTATACCCATGTGCTGCCTGTCCGATCTCTAGTGTGGGTGTCGCCTGTTAGGTATGCCCATGTGCTGTCTGTCGGATCTCTAGTGTGGGTGTGGCCTGTTAGGAATACCCATGAACTGCCTGTCCCATCTCTAGTGTGGGTGTGGCCTGTTAGGTATGCCCATGTGCTGCCTGTTAGGTAATCCCATATGCTGCCTGTCCGATCTCTAGTGTGAGTGTGGCCTGTTAGGTATGCCCATGAACTGCCTGTCCATCTCTAGTGTGGCTGTGGCCTGTTAGGTATACCCATGTGCTGCCTGTCGGATCTCTAGTGTGGGTGTGGCCTGTTAGGTTTACCCATGAACTGCTTCTCCGATCTCTAGTGTGGGTGTGGCCTCTTAAGTATGCCCATGAACTGCCTGTCCGATCTCTAGTGTGGGCGTGGCCTGTTAGGTATGCCCTTGTACTGTCTGTCTCTTCCACTGCCCTGTGACCTCCTTGGGAGCAGGTACTTCACAGCCATCTCCACAGAGCTCTAGCTACTCATAGAGCCTTTACAACATTAGCCCTATTCTCTAGCCCACAAAATGTAATTCAATCTCTTTGTGACACAGCAGGAGAGTAGTAATAATAATATTATGTTCATTAATTCAACAAATATTGAGCACCTGCCATTCATTTATTTATATATTCCTATAACATGCACTTTATTCAGTGCAAGTCTTTGTGTGAATCACAGTGATGGATTCAAAGATGATCCAGACAGGGTGATTGCATTCAAGAGGTTTGCTGTCCGGCAGGAGAGAGAAGGCAAGAACATAAATAACTTTAAAATAAGGGAAACATGATGAATATCTATAAAAAAGCACTTTCAGAAGAGGGAAGGGGGGAGGATTTCTGGCTGGTGCATTGAGGGGAGGCTTTTTGGAGAAGACAGCTCCCGAGTGGGATATAGAAAGAGGAATTGGCATGTGGAAATGATGAGGGGGGATTGTTCCAGAGGGAGGCAAGATAAAAGGGGGGAATCATGGACAAAGTATGGTTGTTGAAAATCAGTGCTGTTGACTAGGACTTAAATTGTGGAAGAAGATGTAATCTAGAACGTGTGGATTGGCCCTACATTTGGGAAATACATGACATTTTGCAGCACAATACTTGGTCCCCAGCAGCAGTAGCCATCACTGATCAGTCTCATAACTCAGAAATGTCAGTTGTGTGGATATGGCCCCATAATCCTCTCCAGGCAGTAGCAGCTGATCAATTGCCTTGAAACACATTGGTTCAGAGACGAGAAGCACATGCCACTCCTGGGTCACAGCATGGAAAGTCTTCAGGGACAGGCTGAGGAAGCAGGCATAATGTTTCTGGCCTTATGTAGCAATCGAAGCATGGATTTGGAGGCGACACCGTTCATGTTATTTGCTGTTCTACAAGATTGTAATCCAAAGATATCCAGAAATTCTATTGAATGCAGTATTGAGAGGCTTACCCACACATTAAATTAAACCTTTCAAATATTTTATGGAAAATTTAAATTGTATCTTTTTCTTTTTATTCTCTGGTTATCAGTTTCTGCTTCATGCTATTATTAATTTTCTAATAATAGCAGTTTACCTCCTGTTTCTAATTCCCCATGGGCTGTAAATTCAGTCCTATTCAAATAGAAGATAAAATTAAAGTATGTAGGCGCTAAGAAACTGTATAAGGGGGTTTCAGAATTTAAATTCATATACAGATTGAGTATCCCTTATCCAAAATGCTTGGGACCAAAAGCGTTTCAGATTTTTTTTTTTCTCTCAGATTTTGGAATATTTGCGTATACATAATGAGATATCTTAAGGATAGTACACACGTCTAAACACAAAATTCATTTATGCTTTATATATTCTTTTTGGACTATATAAATGCACCCTGAAGGCTATTTAATAAAAGTTTTAATAATTTTGTGCACAAAACAAATTTTGTGTACAATGAAACAACAGAAAGCAAAAGTGTCCAGAGTAGAATTTTCCACTTATCACGTCATGTTGGCACCCAAGTTGTGGATTTTGGAGCATTTTGGGTTTGAAATTTTGGGATTAGTGATGCTCACAGTGTGAGCTTTTCAGACTACATTCTGTTTATCTGACTGGTCCTCGAAGAGATGAAGGCTTTTCATACAAGATACCATACAACATTTCTACCCTTAAGTTACAGAAGCAAGATCTCATCGTCTATTCTTTCTATGCAAACATGCAAACGCTTGCACATGGCTGAACTACATGGTGTCAGATTTATCTGGCTGATGGGGATCACATGTGGAAGGAAGGATTTTTCCCTGACCTCTGTTAAAATCAGAAAATCATAGCATCTACTAAATCTTCTGAAGGATGTTTAAGACACTGGAAATAAACATGGAGAACAGCAGTGATTTATAAAAAAACTCAGTTTATTTCTATTATACTTTTACATTTCCCATCATAATGATAGTGAAAATTGTCCAATACACATACCCTATAAAGCAGTGGTCCCCAACCTTTTTGGCAGCCCGAACCAGTTTTTCCACCAACAGGTGGGGAGAGGATGGTTTTGGGGTGATGATTCAAGTGCATTACATCTCCACCTCAGAGCATCAGGCATTAGGCTCTGATAAGAAGCATAGCATACAGCCTAGATCCCTCACACGCACATTTACCATATGGTCTCCACTGCTCTGAGAATCTAATGCCTCTGCTTATCTGACAGGAGGCAGAGCTCAGGCAGTGATCTGAGTGATGGGGAGAGGCTGTAAATACGGATGAAGCTCACTTGCTACTCAGCTCCTGCTGGGTGGCCTGCTTCCTAACAGCCTGTGGACTGGTACCACTCCTTGACTCAGGAACTCTGCAGCTCTAAAGATTCTAAGAAATTGACAACAATGTCTAGTAGCCCACATAACAAAATCCCAAAACCAGAGATGTTGGCGTGGATGTGGAGGAAAGGGCACACTTCTACACTGCTGGTGGGAATGCCCACTAATACGTCCCTTCTAGAAGGATGTTTGGAGAATACTTAGAGATCTAAAAATAGACCTGCCATTCGATCCTATAATTCCTCTACTAGGTTTATACCCAGAAGACCAAAATTCACAATATAACAAAGACATCTGTACCAGAATGTTTATTGCAGCCCAA
>CAUYPK010050581.1:0-10735 GCA_963574355.1 Loris lydekkerianus
TATTTGTACCAAAATGTTTATTGTAGCCCTATTCACAATTGCTAAGTCATGAAAAAAGCCCAAGTGCCCATCGATCCATGAATGGATTAATAAATTGTGGTATATGTACACCATGGAATATTATGCAGCCTTAAAGAAAGATGGAGACTTTACCTCTGTCATGTTTACATGGATGGAGCTGGAACATATTCTTCTTAGAAAAGTATCTCAAGAATGGAAGAAAAAGTATCCAATGTACTCAGCCCTATTATGAAACTAATTTAGGGCTTTCACATGAAAGCTATAACCCAGTTATAACCTAAGAATAGGGGGAAAGGGGAAAGGGTAGGGAGGGAGGGGGAGGTGGGTGGAAGGAGGGGTACTGGTGGGATCACACCTGTGGTGCATCTTACAAGGGTATATGTGAAACTTAGTAAATGTGGAATGTAAATGTCTTAGCACAATAACTAAGAAAATGCCAGGAAGGCTATGTCAACCAGTGTGATGAAAATATGTCAAACGGTCTGTGAAGCTAGTATATGGTGCCCCATGATCATATCAATGTACACAGCTATGATTTAATAAAAAAAAAAGTGCATATTCACTTTTAAAAATTGATAATTTATCATAACGTCTGTGGTTCATCACTCAGTAAAGTCACTAATTAAACAAATTATTACCAACATTAGAAATACAGGGAAAAATTTGAAAATATAAATCTCAATAAAATCTTATGAAAATAAAAAGCGAGAATATGAATTTGCATTTACCTATAAACTTATTTAATCTAATTTACATCTAGAATTGTTTAAGATATTGAACTTGTGGAAAACATCAGAGAAATTATTGATTCTGTAATATTCAAACTTTCTGGATTATTAAACATGTACATATCTCAGACTTTTGACAGAGTATATTAAACAACAAACTCACTAACTTTTTCTTCTTACTGATCCAAGATCATTATAGAATTGCAGCATCATTTTTTTTTTTTTTTTTTGAAGAATAACAAGGTACTTTTGACTAATCGAGTGCTACCCTCACTAATTGGACGAATGAGAATACTACAATCCAGGGAGATTATATGATGTGCCCTGGGTCTCACCGCACGTTAATGGCAAGACTAGCCCCAGAGTGAAGGGAACCTTGGCCAGGGATCTTCCTAATAAAAACGACATTTGCAAACTGTGAAAAACTCAGAGGTGCTTAGACACGCACAGAAACTGCGCTCTGACGTATACAGGATCTAGCCCAAAATATTTACTAATTTTTATGACAAATTTTATTATTTATTTGATCCCTATCTGTACCACCCAGTGTCAGATTCATGTTTAGTGTTTAGTAATTCTATTCTTTTATAATTTGGTGATTTCAATCTGCAAGGTCTTGTCTACTAGAGACCAAGTTTGTTTGTGAGATGGCTTATCCCTAGGGGTCTTTTCTGTGTCAAAAGCACCTGACATCAGCTTTGGTTTGGATAAAACAACTGAACAGTGCAGGTAGTACTAAGTACAATATTGTCAAGGGAGGCAAAATTACAAAAGTATTGTTCTGCCCTTGGAAGAAACGATGTTCACACCTGAATTAGAAGACCATCCTATAAAAAGAGATAGTGCCATATTCAGGAAAGTGTTAAAAAAAAAAAAAAAAAAAATCAAAACCCAGTATTTGAAAAAGATAAAAGTTTCTGCATACCATCATCTATAGAACAACAATGGCACCTTAAAGAAAAAATATAGAAACAGGAACAAAAATGAATAATAGAAATAAAACTTAGAAATAGTAAAAGTCAATATCTGCATTTACCATATGACCCAGTGATCTCACACGTGGGTATTGGACCTACGGTGATGAAAACTTATGAACAGATACACATGTGTGCGTGTACACACAGACACACACACACACTGCATTAATGTTCATGAGAACTTTATTCATGATCACCAAAGGTTAGCGACAGTGCAAATGTTCTTCAATAAGAGAATGAATACACCACTTATGGTGACATAGGCAAACAATGGAATACAACTCAGCAATAAAGACGGAAAGAATTACTGATGCACTCAACAGTAAGGATGAACCCAAAGGCAGCAGGCAGAGAGAAGTCAGTCTCAAAAGGCTATAAACTTTAATAAAATTTGCTTATATGACTTTCTGACTCTTCAGAGACAGAGTTGCCAGGAGTCAGAATTGGAACACAAAAGGACGGCATGAAGAAATGTTTAGGCTATCAAACTGTCTCCTAATTGTGGTGAGCATTACACAATTCTACACAGGACTTAACTGCCTTTTAAATTTTACAAACAAAACAAAAGATGCCAAAAAAAAAAAAAAAAAAAAAAATTAAGTATAGAAAGAAAGGCAACAGAGTATAGGATTTGTGTACCTATAAGTTAAAATGTATCAAACATTTACAAAAGATAATTTTAAATAAATGTTCTCAGTTTAAAAACATCATAATTATATCCCCTTCCCACAAGAAAACAAAAAATAAATAGCTAATAATGTACTATTTTCTTCAAAGAAACAAAACAAAAATCTATCAATATTTATAGCTCAGGATGGTTCTCACGCTACCCAAGATAGCATCCCCAATTCAGGCAGAAACAAGCAGTCTTTTGTAGACCATCATAATATGTTCTTCAATGCCATGGATTAGAGGTAGCAGCGATAAGATAATAATAAGAAAATAATATAAGACATACAAAAAAGAAATAAATATTTAAAAGATCTGGTTAATGACAAGGATTAGAACACACAATTTTGACTGAAATGCTGCTCATTCAGGATTTACCCATAAAAATAATAAGAAATGGTGAGTAGGACCTGTGGCTCAGTGGGCCGGGTGCCAGCCCCAAATACTGAGGTTGGCGGGTTCAAACCTGGCCCCAGCCAAACCGCAACAACAAAAATAAAATAGCCCACCATTGTGGCGGGAGCCTGTAGTCCAGCTACTCGGGAGGCTGAGACAAGAGAATCGCCTGGGCCCAGGAGTTGGAGGTTGCTGTGAGCTGTGACCCCACAGCACTCTACCAAAGGCAATAAAATGAAACTCTGTCTCTACAAAATAATAATAATAATAATAATAATAAAGTAATGGACAGTTAATACCAAAATGAGTATGTGTCCATTTAATAATATAAAAATCTAATAAGATCTATTTTAAAATGATGAAGTTGTAGTCATCTTTAATATGTAGTCATTTTAAAACCTAAGTTTTAACAAAAAGGTGTAATGAGAAAAGCTATACCCACCAAAAATGACTGATCAGTCATTGGTTATGACTTCAGCAACCTTTTCTTTTGAAAATGGGTTTTATTTTTGTGTTGGTGAAAAAAAGCATTCTGGTTGGTCTGTATAAACTCCATTTGCTGTTTCCTGTCGCAGGGACGAGTCTCTGGATTCAGCAGTAGCTGAGGACCTTGGCTTTGCTCCACCGCCTGGCAGCTGTCATTCAAATGCCAGACTTACCTTTACGCTGCTTTTCAAAGGTCGCCGTTTATGCATGTAAATTCTGAAGGGCACTAACTGTAGACAGCTGACAGATTTTGACAGCGACCACATCTCAAGAACGGAATAGCAGGAACGGCTGTCTGAATAATTAACATGCTTTTACTCTGCCTATGACCAGTTTTTACATCATGCACTTTCTGACTGTGGTTTTGAAATTAATTACAAAATGTAATATCGTAGCAAACCGAAATGTTTTTAAAATGTCTATAAATAAAAGGGTAACAAAGGAATGAGATTAATGGCCTTCAGTGTATGGGGTTGTGTTTGTAGAATCACTCCTACCTAGAGACGGAAATTGACATCTATCTGTGGATGCAATTCTGTCAAAATTCAAACACTATTATTTTTGTAATGAAATTACACCATCGCTTCTATATATATTTAAAAATATACACAAACAAAGAACTCTGCTCCCTACACAGCTCAGCAAAAAACACCCACTTCAACAGGATTTTCAGTTTCAAATCCGAGATTCATCTTTGCTTCAATTTTTCTCTCACTAGTCAAATGCAATCAGTCACGCTAAGACCTGTCAATTTTACCTTCTAAATATTCTCAAATGTGTCACTCCCACACTCTCCCCACGGTTACGGCCTAAACTGGAAATCCTTATACTTCACCTGAATTACTGCAAAAACTTCTCCGACAATCCACCTGCCTCTACTCACAGAGTCATCCAAGGTACTTCTAAAGTTATCATTGTCATATACAAATCCAAGAGCAAAACCATACAACATGAAGTACACATAAAAATATAAATTAAAAGGAAGCTATAAAGTCAAAATATTTACAATATGTGAACTAATGGTAAGAGGCAATAAAATTGTGTGTAATGTGATGATGTATGTTCTGGAAAGGGGAACAGCGGGTTCTCCTAGGAAGTTTCAATTTTAAATAGGAAAGCTCAAGGAAGGTCTTGATATTTAAAGTCTAGGAAACAAGCTGTGTGAGTAACTAGGGAAACTGTAATTTGGAAGTGAGACCAAGAAGGCTGGAGCTCTGGACAGAGCAGCCTAGTGTGGCCAACGTGAGGCCAGGGCAGGCTGGGAGGAGGGGAGGGTGAAGATGGGCAGGTGCCTCACGGCTGCACAACACAAAAAGAGGATCAGAGAAAACAGTTATAATTATATAATTATCCAGGGAGAAAGAGAATGTGATTCGGACCATGTAATCAGACGGAAGCCACTGATGGGGGTCCACCGTGTGAGAAAGATAATTTAAGAACTAATTCAAGGAACTGGATGAATGGAGTCATTTACCAAAACTTGAGTGAGAATGATGCTGCTGTGTTGGGGCTTATTACTTCAACAACTTTGATCTCACCGTATGTGCTGAAATACCTCAAAAAGTCATTTACTAAGGAACATACACCTTCTCCAGTATAGCTTTCCTGTTGAGGGTCAAAAAATTGTGGTGCATTTTACACACATTTACATAATGCCTAAGATAGACATAGTGCTAAATCCACGTGGCAGATGATACCATTAACCTTATACAGGTGTGGAAACGGAAGCAAAAAGAGAAGAAAAGAAAGGCCTGAGGTCATGTATAGGGTCCGTCTTCAATATCTGAGCTCTTTATTTCTCCTCACTTATTTTCTGTGTTTTATTATTAAAATAGAGGCTAGAGGTTCCTGGGGCCGACAGTGGGGGAAGGAAGAATTTCCAGGAGGCATTAGGACATTTCTGGGGTGATGGCGATGTCCTCGATCTTATTTTTGGTGGTATTTACACAACTCTATCAAAACAGAACTGTACATTGAAAAAACTGAGTTTAAGATATGCAAAAATAGATACCAATAAAAGTACGATCCTTTTTAAAAAGTACAATCTAGCAAATATCTTAAATTGACACGTTTCAAATATGCATATTCTGTTCAAATGGAAAGTGAATTTTTCACACTACATAAGTCATCCAGATACATTTCTTTTCCAATGAAAGCAATGTTTTTTACGTCCTCTTTCTACAGTGTCATTTTTCTCGTGCGATTTCATCATTTGTACCACAGCAGGAAGAGCTAGGCTTTCTCTAACCACTGGATCTCTCCACTGCAGGAAATCTCATATAAAGCTTCTAAAGATTTACCATGAAGTTCAGCCAAAATTTATAAATTGCTAAATTGAGCATGATTTTAAAGACTGCTGAAAAAACTAGAGAGATTCTACATATATGTTATAGCTGTTATTATAATACAAATCTTGCTGTTCTTGTCACTGTGTACAATCATTAACTTACATCCCAAAACAAAATATATTCTTAGGACAAGTTGTGACGCTTCTTGATAATTTTAAATTGTTGGCTCACTCCTTAATAAAACTGAGGAGAGTATCAAGGTTTCCCACATATAATGAAACTGAAAAATAATCTATAATCAAGAGAAAATGTCAGCTGTCATTTTTGCTTATTGTTGAGTTGTGCATGTATTAACAGTACGATCTTCATTTCACAATTTTTATGTAAGACTAAATAGAAGCAATTGTCCAAATGTGTGGACTAGTACATTGTCCATACATGCACTTAACCAAATACATACAACATTAGTGCATTAAAATACTACCCCAAAAAACCACCACTTGTCAAAATCAAGTCCAGATTTGACAACCACTAAGTTGACTGCAATCAAAATAACGAACAGTAATAACGTTGGGCAAGAATTCAGAAAAATTAGAACCCTCATACACCTGGAGTCAAAATGTAAAATGGGGCAGGCACCTTGGAAAACAGTTCGGTAGTTCCTCAAAAGGCTAAACATACAGCTCTAATAGGGCCCAGCATTTTCACCCCTAGGGATGGACCCAAGAGCCTTGAAATGTATGTGCTTGCACAAAAATTTAGACACAAATCTCCATCACAATTAAGAAGAGTGGAAAAAAAAAAAAAAAAGAAGAACTAATTATCCATCAGCTGATAAATAGGCCAAATGTGACATATTTATAGAACAGAATATTATTCGGCCATAAAAGGAAATAATTCCTGCTGTGACAGGGATGAAAATTAAAAACACACAAAATGAAAAAGCCAAATCAATGAGGCCAAACGTAGGATTCCATCGTAGGGTTAAGTCCACACAAACGGGAAATAGGTGCGTGGGTATTGGAGGGCGAAGTGAGCGGGAAATGGAAAGTAACGGCTATAATGGATATCAAGTTTCTTTACGTGATGATAACAAATTCTGAAATTAGAGGGGTGACAGTTGTACAACTTCGTGAACACAACAACAGAGCAGTGAATTTATGGCACATGTGGTATTTCTGAATTAAAATAGAAGAAAACATGCCCACTAATCATTCATCATGGCAAAAAATCGCTGATTTCTCTAGAAGCTTCATATTTGGGACCTGTAGCAGTCATTAGAATAAATATCATTAAGCTTCAATTCTTTCTGATATTTCTTTATGATGTTAAATCCGAGGAGAGAGTGTCTGAAACCTTAGTCCCACATCTCTGTGGATCCTTTTCAGCCCTCTGGAGATATCCAGGCTAGAAAATTAAGGCTTAGTACAGCGAATGTAATGGTTCACGGGCTATCCCAGCCTATTATACCCCATTCATCCTCCATCACTGTCTACCCCGTGTTATCCTTCACCCACACGTGAAATACCAGTCTTCCAAAAGCCGTCTGTTGCTCTATGATGCAAACTCACAGGGCAGTGTGTGGGCGTGGAATGAACAATCTCACCGTCCCTGTTCCAGCATCTCCTCAGGATTTCATAGCTCCTGGGAAGATTTCAGAGCCTGCAGCAAAAGTGAACTGTGCCCATGTTCCCCGCCTTAGTGGTTTATCAGAGACTCGTACAAAATATGCACAATTGGGGCGGCGCCTGTGGCTCAAAGGACTAGGGCACCAGCCCCTAACCCAGAGGTGGCGGGCTCAAATGCGGCCCCGGCCGAAAACTGCAAAAAATCAAAAAAAAAAAAAAAAAAAAAAAAAAAAAATGCACAATTGCATCTATGGAGCTTCCTCTTTACCTCAGCTTTTAGTATCTCCAGAACAAGCATATCTAAATCTGCTCGGATATTTTTTTTTTTCTTTTTTTGAGACAGAGTCTCACTTTGTCACCCTCATTCCCTCAATAGAGTGTCATGGCATCATAGTTCACAGCAATCTCAAACTCTTGGGCTCAAGCAATCGTCTTTCCTCAAGTAGCTGGAACTACAGGTGCCCAGCACAATGCCCAGCTCTTGCTCAGGCTGGTCCCAAACTCCTGAGCTCAAGTAACCCACCAATATCGGCCTCCTACACTGCTAGGATTATAAGCGTGAGCCACCAGCCCCAACCTGGAAAATTACAGAAAAAAAAAGAATGATGGGATGAGTATGTTTTCGTTTATTTATAGATTTCACTAAGTACCAAATAAATCATTTCATATTCAACACAGAAGAATGTTTGTACAATGGAGTTATACATTACTGTATAAATGAGGTAATAAACAAAAAATTCAATTATATCTGTTCTGAAAATTAGGATAACATTACTTATTTGCATATGTGAATGAATGTGGAGAAAACAGTAGCTAAGAAATTACAGATGAAAGATTCAGTCATATCTCTGCTTTAAAATAGGAATAATAGACTCACTAGTTTAAAGATTTAAACTTAAAACATGAAACTATAAAAATACTAGAAGAGAGTGTAGGGAACACCCTTGAAAAAATTGGTCTGGGTGAGTATTTTATGAGGAGGACCCCCTGGGCAATTGAAGCAGCTTCAAAAATGCACTACTAGGACCTGATCAAACTAAAAAGCTTCTGCTCTATATTCTCTTTTTGAGAGCAAAAACGTTTTGCAATTTGCAGGTAAGTTGGAAGAAACTTTGTAACTATTTTAGTTATCTCATTTTTAATTTTGATAAACACAAAATTTACCACCTTCCGTCTTTCTAAATGTACTTTCTAAGTTAACATAATAGCCTTAAGGTTTGTCCTTATCTTTGGATATGGCAAGATGTTCTGTTTTAATACTGCATAATCAGCTCAGTGCTTGTAGCACAGTGGTTATAGTACCAGCCACATACATCAAGTGTGGCGGGATGGAACCTAACCCAGGCCTGCTAAACAACAATGACAATTGCAACAAAAGAATAGCCAGGCTTTGTGGTATGCACCTGTAGTCCCAGGGAGGCTGAGGCAAGAGAATCGCTTAAACCCAGGAGTTAGAGGTTGCTGCGAGCTGTGACTCCACGCCACTCTACCCAGGGAGACTCTGTCTCATCAAAAAAAAAAAAACAAAACTGAATAATCCTCCATTGTCTCTATATTGGAGCAGATATTGATGTCTGTGTTGCTCATACCTCTTGGCTTCTGTGAATAATGCTGCAATGAATGGGAGTGAGGACATGTACCTTCCACATTCTGCAATGAGTATTTGGATATATATTTAGATAGGAGAATGCTGGATTAAATAATAACTTGTAAGCTTAGTTTTCTGAGAAAATTTCATACATTTCATTTTATTTATTTTTTTGTTTTAGAGACAGACTTTCACTTTGCCGCCCTAGGTAGAGTGCCGTGGCATTACATAGCTCACAGCAACCTCCAACCCCTAAGTTTAGGTGAGTGTCTTGCCTCAGCCTTCTGAGTAGCTGGGACTACAGGCGCCTGTCACAACTCCCGGCTATATTTTTGAGGCAGTTTGGCTGGGGCTGGGTTTAAATCTGCCACCCTTGGTATATGGGGCCGGCGCCCTACCCACCAAGCCACAGGCTCCCCCGGCTTTTCATTTCTTATGTTTATTTTCTCATTAAGACAAAGTCTCACTGTGGTGCCTTCAGACTCACGTGCCATGGCATCAGCCTAGCGCAGAGCAATCTTAACCGTCTTGGTTCAAGTGATTTTTCAGTCTCTGCCTTTCAAGTAGCTGAGACTACAGGTTTCTCCACAAGGCCTGACTAGTGTTTTTACTGTTTTTTAGTAGAATCAGGGTCTTTCTCTTGCTCAGGCTTGTTTCAAAGTGCCAAACTCAAGCACCTTGGCCTCTCAGAGTGCTAGGTTTACAAGTATTAGCCACCATGCCTTGGCCCTACTCTTCTTTTTAAATTTTTTTTTTTTTTTTTTTTTTTTTTTTGAGACAGAGTTTTATTTTCTCACCCTGGGTAGGGTTACATTGTCTTTGTTCATAGCAACCTGGAACTCATGGGCTCAAGCAATCCACTTGCTTTAGCCTCCCAAGTAGCTGGGACTATTGATTCCTGCCACAATGACCAACTATTTTTTTTTTTTAAGAGACCTGGTTTTGCTCTGACTCAGATTAGACTCCTACTGGTGAGCTCAAGCAATCCACCTGCCTTCCCCTCTCAGAGTGCTAGGATTATAGGTGCCTGACCTTTTCTTTTTAAGTTTATATATATTTTTGAGATGGAGTATCACTTGGTCACCCTCAGTAGAGTGCTGTGGTTTCACAGCTCACAACAACCTCAAACTCTTGGGCTCAGGCGATTCTTTTGCCTCAGCCTCCAAAGTAGCTGGGACTAAAGGCACTCACCACAATGTCCTGCTATTTTTGTTTTGTTTGTTGTAGTTGTCACTGTTCTTTGGCAGGCCCGGGTGGGTTCAAACCCACCAGCCCCTGATCTATGTGGCCAACGCCCTAAGCACTGAGCAATGGGCACAAAGACTCTTTTTATTTTTTAGAAGGAGTTTAGTTTTAATGATATTCTCTCTAGTTTACAGTGAGAACAAAGAACTGTATGGCTTACACAGGACTGCAAAATCTGACTGGTCTTTGATTGCTTTTGAGGACCTAAAAATATTTGTGCAGTTTTGAGGATCTCTCAAAATTTTTTGTTTAATTTTCTTGAATCTAGGCATGGTGGCTCACTTCTACAGTCCTAGCACTCTTGGGTGATGAGGTGGGATGATCATTTGAGTTCAGGAATATAAGACAAGTCTGAACAAAAGTGGAATCCTTTCACTACTAAAAAAAGTTAATAATGACTAAGCATTGTGGTGGTTGCCTATAGTCACAGCTACTTAGGGTGCTGAGGGAAGAGGAATATTTGAACCTAGGAATTAAGTTTGGCGTGAGTTAGGCTAATGGTGATGGCACTCTAGCCTCGGCAATAGAATGAAACTGTGCCTCAAAACAATTTTTTGTCTTCAGAGTTCTATTAAGAATGTGATAGTGAGCAGTTGATATTAATACTTGTTTCAGGAATCTCAGGACACCTCAAATAGATGGCATATGTCTTCTGCTTTATAGTTTTTGATTCAATGAATGTTTCAAATAAGATACTGCAGTAAGTATA
>CAUYPK010050582.1:0-33180 GCA_963574355.1 Loris lydekkerianus
GTTTGCCTAACATTGGACTGAAATGCAAGCACTTGTCAAAAGGCTAGTCTCTTCAGTCATCAATAAATTTTCTTTTCCTGGCTAACTCTACTGTAACAGACGTCTGTATGTTGGTTGTTCCATTGAGTGTTAACCCATTTATGCAGAGAGATGTACCTTTCCCATTTATGTCTAAGCTGGTGTCCCTGCAGCTACAGGGCCAGGCACCTGAGGCCCTAGTGGGTGCATCTAGAGCCTGCTCCCCATCCTTGCCAGCTATGCATGGGGGCCCAAAAGAGCTCCAACCAACTTCTCTTTTGTAACCTCAGGTGTCACTCTGTCTTCTTGAACTTTTTAAATGGAATCCAATTTCTCAGGGCTCTCAGTCAGAAAGCTGTCCACTGATGCCTTGTTCTTAATGCATCTCTTAGGCACAAGTATCCTATTACCTGACTTTGCTAAGTCCATACTTTTCCTGCTGGAGAGAGATGGAGCTGAGTTTTTCATAACTGGCTGGCAGCAAGTCAACTGGTTGCTTTTAAATATGTGGCCTTTGCCAATCACTAGTGCCTTAGAAGAGGTTTTAGAAAATTTGCTTTTAGTGGACTTATTAATTCTGTATTGCTAGCATTGGTTGGAGAGGTCCTGTTTGTTCTGGTCAATGTATTTTCTTTCTGCCTTTTGGTGTGGCACCTGTTAAAACCATGGATTATTCCTCATAGTTCACCAGGTGCTACTGTGGCTTCCAAGTGCCATCCCGTCTGTTGTAGCTATTCCACCAACCAAGTACTCTGTCTTTCCTTTCTTGTTTCTTCTTTTTATAACAATTCTTTCAACCTTGTACATGTCCTTGGAAACCATAGTGGACGACAAAGCCTTTGCTGGGAGGACAACATTGAGGTGGCCAACAATTTGTTTCAGTTGGGTCTCTGCTTGCCCTGTACATTCTACTCCCATTGCTGGCGCCCAGCACTGTGAATGAACTAGCCTCTTACAGTCACTGCAGCCATACGAACATACTGCTTTATGACTTCATAATGACCATGAGAAATGGAGAGAGGGACGCAGGGGTTTGGTGGGGGGAGGGTCTACAGTGTTTGGCACAGCTCTTGAGGAAGAACACATTTAAAGAGGGATTTTGACAAATGCATTTCATGTAACCTGGCTCTTAACAATCACAATGCGTCTCCAACAATTATAAACAATAATAATAATTGCTATTCTGATTGAAATGTGGTAGTCTGTCATTGTGATGTCAGTTTGCATTTTTCTGGCCTCTAGTGTACATTGGAGTAATAAGGTTTGGATTGTCCAAGATTTTATGTCCTTTGAGATCACCAGAACAACAACAGGATGGTACTAGCAGATATGTATGTCTCAGAATAATGCTTTGTGACATAGAACCAAAGAGAAACGATTTAAAACAGGTCTCAAGGTTCTGATGACTATAGAAGAGGAAACATTACCTACTATTTCCATAGAGTCACAAAAAGTAAATGAGAGGAGAGATATTATTTCTTAAACATAGATGGAAATTTTATACAATGTAGCACAGAGAACAAAGAAAGAGCAAAGCCCAGGAAAAGAAAGAGGCAGAAGACAATTTATGAAGACAAAATAACCTAGAAGAAGCAGAAAAGATTACCATTAGAAATGACCACGTCTTCCAGAGGCAAATTGTGTGAAGATTGACCCATTTTAGAAGAACATAGAGGCCAAAAAGTAACAGTGTTTGCCTAGGTACTCAGGCTTTAAACGCAAGGGAAGAATTTAATGTTTGTGGTTTCGTGAGATGGTATGGGTTATCTTCAGTATGTCTTGTCTGATGATTTGTGTCAGTGTTACATATAGTATTCTTGTCTACTGAGAGAAGTGTTGCTGAGTATGCAATGCTAAATCTTACCCTAAAGGGCAAGAAGGCTCCAGGGGACCAAGAGCTGAATTGTGACTTCTGGGAATTTCTTGGGTTGGCCCCCACAGGAGGAACTGATAATTTGATCAACAAAGAGTCTGGCATTGACATCCAGTTCAACAACAAACGCATGATGATGTAAGGAGAAAACATGTTCAAAATCCTAAAAGCACAAACCATGGGTCACCAGGTGTCTGGAGATCACTTTCTTGACAGGGGGTACTTTGAAGTTATGCTGCCAACATTAGTGCAAATGCAAGTTGAAGGTGGTACTACTCTCTTCAAGTTTGACTTTTGCATGGAGGAGGCATTCTTTTACTCAATACTCTCAGTTGTGTCTGGAGATTGCAGCATTCCAGCCCTGGGAGATGTTTTCTGTATCACACAGACTTACAGGGCAGAACAATCCATAAGTCGAAGGCATGTGGCTTAGTACACTCATGTGGAAGCCACATGCCCTTTCATGACTTTTGAGGACCTCCTAAACCTATTGAAGGACCTGATTTGTGATGTGGTAGATAGAGTCTTAAAATCACCTGCAACAAGTATAGAACACAAACTCTACCCAAACTTTAAGCCCCCCAATCAACCTTTAAAACAGATGAACTATTCAGATGCTATTGTGTGGCTAAAAGAACACAATATAGAAAAAGAAGATGAAACTTTCTGTGAATTTGAAAATGATATTATAGAAGCTCCTGGGAGATTGATGCCAGACACCTTTGGTGAACCAATCTTTCTGTGTCAATTTCCTGTGGATATCAAGTCCTTCTGTATGCAGCATCATATCCTGGCTTACTGAATCTGTTTATGTCTTGATGCCCAATGTCAGTGTGATTGTGGGAGGTTGAATGTGTACCTGAAAGTGTGAAGAAGTTCTGGCAGGTTATAAAAGAGAAGAGATGGACTCCACTCCCTACTTATGATATGCAGATCAGAGGAAATATGACACTTGTCCTCATGGAGGATATGACTTGGGCCTGGAACCATTCTTAACTTGGATGCTAAATAGGTACAAACCTTATTCCCCAAGTTTGTGCAGCACTGCAGGCCATGATAGATTCCTCCTAAAGAGTGAACAAAGGAATACAGTTCATTAAAGGAATAAGCTGCCTCTGTAAAAAGGGAACAAAAGGCCAGAATCTTCCCTTTTTATTCCATTGGGGTATAATTGTTTCTGTTGTCTGTGCTTTTTATTCCTACTACACTAAACATTAGCCCAAGTTTCTTGAATGTCAGTGATATTGATATTGCCATCTTAAGAAAAATGTTCATCACAGACGTTGGGGACAATATATCATAGGTAACTTGGCAGCTGTGGATACATTTCAGAATTTTATTCAATTATAGGTCATAATTTCACATTTACATACATAAATGAAGCAGTTTATTATGGTCTAAATCATCCCAGTAACTTAATCTTTAAGCCCTTTTAAGTGAAATTGGAATTTTCTTTTCATTTACATAAGACATAAATAAAGAAATAAGAATTATTATTTCTAAAAAGAAAAATATATATATTTTTTAATTTTTTAATTTTTTAAATTTTTTATTTTTAAAATATTTTTTAATTTTTTAAAATTAAATTTAAAATTTTATTTTCTTAAAATTTTTATTTAACATTTTTTAATTTTTATTTATTTATTTATTTATTTATTTTACTTTTTTGTTATGGGGTCTCACTATATTTCCAGGCTGGAGTGCAGTGGCTATTCAGAGGCATGATCCTAATACCGATCAGCATGGGAACTTTGACCTGATCAGATTCCAACCTGGGCTTGTTAGCCAATGTGGTGGCCCCAGCTCCTGGGAGATCATCATATTGATGCTTAACTTAGTGCAGACACCCAACTGGTAGAGCACACTACATCCCAGAATTCCTGGACTCTTGAGATACTCTCCTCTCAACCTCCCCAGTAGCTGGGAGTACAGGCACATGCCACTGTGCCTACCTAATTTGAATTTTCAAATTTATTTTGTTGCATCAGTGAGTTAAAATTAGTATCTTAGGAGGAAATTGATAATATAGTGTGAAAATCTGCTGGCATTAAAATAGAGTATTATTCAGAAGTAGATAGTAGAATCAAATGAATTCAAGTCTTTTGCATCAGTTATCAACCTTTACTAAATCTACCTAGCTGCTTATAATTCGAAGGCATGGAAATTGATTTGGAAGAATTTGTAAAAATGGAATTTTCTTATAGAATGTGAAGTAACAGCACAATATGAGGAGTACTTAAATGATTCACAGCATTCCTTTTAGCATTAGTTTAAGCTAAAGAAGCAGACTGATATTCCCTGTTTTCTGTTAATTCCTAAGTAATTAAGAACAAACATACCCCTTTATGTTTACATGGATGGAGCTGAAAAGTATTCTTCTTAGTAAAGTGTCTGAGGAATGGAAAAAAAAAATTATATATATATATAATCTCCAATGTACTCAGTATTACTGTGAAACCATTTTATAATCACTCACACTTCAATATGAAAAGTGAAACACAACAATAACCTAGTATAAAGGAGAAATGAGGAGGGAGAAGGAAAAGGAGGGGGCTGTGTTTCCAGAAGGAGGGTAGTAGGGGTCCACACCTATGGAGCACATTGCAAGTACAAGTCGGATCTATTAGGTATAGAACACAAATGTCTCAAGACTGTAATTGGGTAAATGAGGTGAAAGCTATGTTGATTAGTAGGATGTAAGCACTCCCAATTTATACAAATAATCAACACATCGAATCCCATAATGGCATAAAGGTATTTATGATTTATGTACAAATGACTTAAAAAAAAATAAAATAACCATTACTATAAAAAAAAATGATGATGCTAGCTGGGCATGGTGGCTCATGCATATAATCCCAGCACTTGGGAGGCTGAGGCGGGTCGATTGCCTGAGCTCACAAGTTCGAAACTAGCCTGAACAAGGGTGAGACCCTGTCTCTAAAAAATAGCCAGGCGTTGTGGTAGGTGCCTGTAGTCCCAGCTACTTGGAAGGCTGAGGCAAAAGGATCGCTTGAACCCAAGAGTTTGAGGTTGCTGTGACCTAATATGCCATGGCACCCTACGGAGGGTGACCAAGTGAGACTTTGTCTCTAAAAAATAAAACAAAATAAAATAAAGATGATGCTGACTACAAATGCAAGAAGAGATTAAGTGCTAGAATTTCTACTCAGGATTGTTAGTGCTTTTGTTGGTGCTCCAGTAACAAAACCGCTCAGGCACAGTGGCTCACGCTTATAATCCTAGCACTCTGGAAGGCCGAGTTGGGTGGATCTTGAGCTCACAAGTTAGAGAACAGCTTGAAAGACCCAGACCCCGGTCTCTAAAAATAGCCAGGAATTGGGGTGGGCACCTGTAGTCCCAGCTGCTTGGAAAACTGAGGCAAGAGAATCACTTTAGCCCAAAAGTTTGAGGTTGCTGTGAGCTGTGACGCCACAGCACTCTACCAAGGGTAACATAGTAAGACTCTGTCTCCAACAAACAAACAAAAACTGCTCAGGATTTGAGTGGTCTGTCCCAACCCCATTTTTCCCACAAGCCCTGTATAGTCTCAATTCATTTCTCACTTGGTAAGATGGTTCTTGGTAAGATGGTAAGATGGTAACTTGGTAAGATGGTTCCCAAAAAAATAAGAGTGACTTGTCCAAGATCACATAGCTAACAGGGGCAAAGTGGAGAATTAGATCTATCTTAATCCAAAACATATGCTTCTCTCCATTGTATTATTAAGCTACACTTGAAATCCCAACTGAATTACTAACAGGACTCCTCATTTAGTCCATTAACCTACAGGAGATGAAGGATGTTTTCGAAGTTCAGAAGTAAAATCCACTTCCTTGTACTCCTCTTGGTTCTTAGGATGTTGTTTAATGCGTTCATCTGTGTGGAAGTGGAAGTCAATTGATTTGGTTACCTGGCTCACTGATTTCTTCACAGGTTGCCCTGATGAAAAGAGTAAAAACACACAGATAACATTAAGAATAAGGATCAGGCAGCACCTGTGGCTCAGTCAGTAGGGCGCTGGACCCAACCAAGGGTGGCAGGTTCGAACCCAGTCCCGGCCAAACTGCAACAAAAAAAACAGCCAGGCATTGTGGTGGGCGCCTATAGACCCAGCTATTCAGGAGGCTAAGACAAGAGAATCGCCTAAGCCCAAGAGCTGGAGATTGCTGTGAGCTGTGATGCCACAGTACCAAGCGTGATAGACTAAGACTCTGTCTCTTAAAAAAAAAAAAACAATGACAATTGCAACAAAAAAATAGCTGAGTGTTGTGGTGGGCACCTGTAGTCCCAGCTACTTGGGAGGCTGACACAAGAGAATCACCTAAGCCCAGAAATTGGAAGTTGCTGTGAGCTGTGACGCCAAAGTGAGACTCTGTCTGAAAAAAAAAAAAAAGTTCTAGGGAACGATCATTGGGATATAGATGGAATCCATATACAGTCTTCTAAGTAACATATCTTTTTATGCTAACTACTATGAATGCCTTTATTTTTTGCTTTAGAGATCTAAAAAAAAAAAAAAAAAAAAAAAACCCACTAAGATTACAAGAAGCACCCCTCCCTCATAAAATGGATTCAACCAAAGCCAAGCTGACCTGCTCCTGCAAGAGCAAATTTCTTGAATTCTTCATTCTTTCTCCGCATCTCCATCACCGCCTGCTGCATCTTCATTCTCTTCTCCAAGTCTTGCTCCTCAGTACTTTTCAGAATCTTCTGCCTAAAAAGCAAAAACAGCAACGAAGAAAAGAGAGGAGAAAGGGGCTCAGTGATTCAAAATTATCTAAAGGCATTATATAATGTTTTTAACATGTGATAAAACTAACATGAAAACCAAAAGAAAAATTATGTACTTAACAGATACTGACTTAATTAGGTGACACTATTAAAAAAAAAAAAAAAATCAAGATTCATACCTTATATCAAAATATTAAAAAGAATTCAGAATAGCTAAAATAGACAATAGAAGATATCACAAAAGACCCACAAATCTGATTATATAATGATTAGATTTACACCACAATAAAAATAAAAATAAAAATAAAAAAAGCGACAGTAGAGGCCAGGTATGGTAGCTCATGTCTGTAATCTTAGCACTTTGGAAGGCCGAGGGAGAAGGATCACTTGAGATAGCCGGGGTCAACATAATGAGACTCATCTCTACAAGAAATAAAAATATTAGCCAGGCATAGTGGCAGTTGTTTTTTGTCCCAACTACTTGGAAGGCTGAGCTAGAAGGATTGCTTGAGCCCAGTAATTTGAGGTTGCAATGAGCTATGATGATGACGACATAGCTCTCTACCTGGAACAACAGAGATTCTGCCTCAAAAATACTCAACCAGGCCTGTAGCTCAGTGGCTAGTGCACTAGCCACGTACACCGGAGCTGGCAGGTTCAAATCCAGCCCAGGCCTGCCAAACAACAATGACAACTACAACCAGGTGTTGTGGTGGGCACCTGTAGTCCCAGCTACTTGGGAGGCTAAAGCAAGAGAATCACTTAAGCCCAAGAGTTGGAGGTGCTGTGAGATGTGTCGCCATGGCACTCTACCCAGGGCAACAGCTTAAGACTGTCTCCACACACAAAAAAAAAAAAAAAGAAAGAAAGAAAGAAAAAAAAACTCAACCAAACAAAACAGTAGAATGGCAAATATATTTGTCACAAATACAACAAAGTGTTACCATACATGAGTGTAATAGAGAAAAGAGACGTAAAAGTAAAGCCAACTAGGGATCAAATCTTAATCCTGCCATTTCATTGTCTTCCTATATGATCTTAAGAAAACATTTTAATATCTCTATGCCTCAGCTATCTTCACTATAAAATGAGGAATAAAAATACTCATGCTCATACAATATTCATGACTGTTAACTCAGATGTTTCTGAAGTACAGGACACACGGTAAAGTTCAATATAGAGAAGCCTATTTAGTAATGAGAATCTCACTAAGGACACTTATAAATAAAAAAGGAAACAGACAATTCACTCGAGGAAACATGGAGATGTTTATAATCATAATATAATCTTGTCAACAGATTAATAAAAATTAAAATAATTGGATGCTACGAGTGGCGGGGAACAGGAAGATGATGAAATGATATAAAATCTCAAACAGAAGGAATAAGTTGTTTTGAGATCTATTTCAGAGCCTGATGAATATGGTTAATAATGGTGTATTGTACATTTCAAAATGGCCGAGAGAATAGATTTCAAATGTTCTCACCACAAAAAATAAGTATTTGAAGTGCTGGATATGTTAATAAGCTTAATTTAATTATTCTGCATTATAGTTATAAATCATAACATCACTTTTGTGCCCCATAAGTATATACAATTATAAAATACCAATTTAAAATGAAATGTTTTAAATATGTGTAATAATTTGATGACATCGATTATTATATCAATTAAATTTGAAGCAATTGTAAAAGTTAAAAAAAAAGAAGAGAATGTAATCTTTTATATTTGAATAAAAGTATTCTTTCAAAGCCAATGGCACTGTAAACTGGCACTTTCATTTCAGAAATAAAATTGACAATAAATATCAATACTCCTAAAACCAGTCACATCCTTTGATGAAGGAATTTCTCTTTCTTTATTCTGAGGCTACGCAAAGAAATAGCTCTGCCTATAGTAATTCTCTAATTATGTATTATGGCGAAAAATGAGAAACTATATTTTCAACAAGAAATAATAACATAATTTGACAGAATCTATCAAAAAAGGATAACTGTGAAGATTCTGTAGCAAAACAGAAAATAAATGAAATAGTCTCCTGTATGTGAATGAGGCAGAACAAAGGTGGTTCATTAACCAATTGTGAAAATATGCATGTTACTTAGGAAAAAGCCAAAAGGGAACCTGGAAAAATGAACCCTGTTCAATCTAGGTAATAAGAACCTTTACTATCATTTTCCTTTTATATTTCTTTTAAATTTACTTTAATAGTATATTTTTCAAACTGTTTAAGATTTGAGCACCCTCTACATACAATTCATCTCACCATAGTCAAAGCTTTAGGAGTTTCTAAGTGTACCAAACAGAATATAGATACACATTTGTAATTTTACTCTAATCATTCTGTTCCTTTTTTTTTTTTTTTTTTTTTTGAGACAGAGTCTCACTATGTTGCCCTGAGTAGAGTTCCGTGGCATCACAGCTCACAGCAACCTCTGACCCTTGGGCTTAAGCAATTCTCTTGCCTCAGCTTCCCAAGTAGCTGGGACTACAGACAACTGCCACAAGGCTTGGCTATTTTTTTGTTGTAGTTGTCGTTGTTTAGCTGGCCTGGGCCAGGTTCGAACCTGCCACCCTTGGTATATGTGGTTGGTGCCGTAACCACTGTGCTACAAGCACCAAGCCTTTAATCATTCTAAAGTCATTCTAAATTCAGGAAAGAAACTTACCTTACAGGTAGTATAAAGGGCACAGTACGTCTGTCCTTATCTTTCTCTGGGGAAGACTCATTCTTTTCAGAAGTATCTTGATGAGCACTACCTCCTTCCTCTGGCTTCTTTTTCTTGTTAGAACTTGAGATCAAAGGACATAAAAATATACTCTCAATTCTGGCCTAAAGCATATTCTACACTACCCTCTTCCCCAGATCAACTATATGT
This sequence comes from Loris lydekkerianus, assembly GCA_963574355.1. Taxonomy (NCBI): domain Eukaryota; kingdom Metazoa; phylum Chordata; class Mammalia; order Primates; family Lorisidae; genus Loris; species Loris lydekkerianus. The sequence goes on from CAUYPK010050582.1 coordinate 9,505, forward strand.
GGCTTAAATTTTCTCATTCTTTAGGATAACAAGCATAACATACTTTAACCACAAGATTCTTCCAATAGTATATTAAATCATATATACCAATGACTCCAATAAGCAAACTTTGAGAAAGCCAACAGAAGTCAAGGTTAGAGTTGTTTAGTGGTAGTTAAGGAGAATAAGGAGGGATTCTACCTGCTTACCATCAAACGAACAACAAACAGGTGACTTCTCAATCTAGTCTATCTCTTTCTTATTACTACATCTCCAATTTGAAGGGAAGCAGCAACGTGCCAAGCTACAAGTATTATACTTGCTTTGATAGCCTCTACTCCAACTAGGAGACCCAAGTGACAAGGTCTGGGCAGCGAGACATAATTTAAGGGTTTCTGAGAAAGATTTCATTTTCCTGAAATGCATACTGCTCCTATTCCTTTCTAATACTCCCCTTCTTTTGAACATGGATGTGACACCTAGATATAGCAGCTATCTTGTGATAATAAGCAATAAGCAAAAGCAAAAGCAAAAAACTAAGAAACACAGAGCAGCCATCTTGAGCAATAAGACAATAAAAAGGGTTCGGGGGCCGGGCGTGGTGGCTCACACCTGTAGTCCCAGCGCTGTGGGAGGCCGAGGCGGGTTGATTGCCTGAGCTCAGAGGTTTGAGACCAGTATGACCAGCAGTGAGCCAGAGTAAGACCCCATCTCTACTAACATCAAAAACCGAGCATCGCCAGAGGAAGAAGAAAATGAACAACAAAAAGAGCACTTCAAACAAAGAAGAATGTACAAGCAAGTTGAAATTAAAAAAAAATAATAATAAAAAAAAATAAAAAGGGTTTGGCGCTTATAGCTCAAGCAGCTAAGGCATCAGCCACACACACAAGAACTGGCGGGTTTGAATCCAGGCCAGGCCTGCCAAACAGCAATGATAACTACAACCAGAAATTGGCTGGGCGTTGTGGTGGACACCTGTAGTCCCAGCTACTTGGGAGGCTGAGGCAAGAGACTCGCTTAAGCCCAGTAGTTGGAGGTTGCTGTGAGCTGTGATGCTTTGGGACTCTACCTAGGGTGACAGTTTGAGGCTCTGTCTCAAAAAAAAGAAAAAAGAAAAAAAAAAAAAAGACAATAAAAAGCTAAGAATTAGTAATTGAGGCTCGGCACCTGTAGTTCAGTGGTTAGGGTGCTGGTCACATGCACAGGGGTAGGGGAGAGTGTGCTGGTGGAGTCAAACCCAGCCTGGGCCTACTAAGCAACAATGAGAGCAACAAAATAGCTGGGCATTGTGGAGGGTGCCTATAGTCCCAGCTACTTGGGAGGCTGAGGCAAGTCATTTAAGCCCAAAAGATTGAGGTTGCTGTGAGCTGTGATGTTATCGCACTCTACTGAGGGTGATAAAGTGAGACTGTCTCAAAAAAAAAAAAAAGAATTAGTAATTGATCCCAACCAGCTACAGATTTCTTTGTTCCTTCTCCATTCCCACTGCTTCACTTGACTAACCTTTAAAAAAAAAAAATAAAGAGCCCAGGAGTTATGAGGTTGCTGTGAGCTGTGATGCCATAGCTTTCTACCCAGGGCAATAGCTTGAGGCTCTGTCTTAAAAAAAAAAAAAAAAAAAAAAGCTACTAAATCAAAGCAAACTACTTTTAGAGTTTGGTGAAATAAGTCATTATTATTTAAACCACTCTAGTTGAATAGACTGTTCCTTGCAGGTAAATATATTCCTAACTGATAAAAATAAGACCAAGCAGGATCATGTATTCAGCTTGTTGTGTTAACAATTGAAACAAACAGGGGAAGTGTAAGCAATTAAGATTTGAGCACTCTATAGGACACAAACAACAATTCACCTCACCATGGGCACAGTTTTAGGAGTTTCCTAACCTCCAGGTGTACTAAATAGACTGCAAATGTATCCATTTGTGATTTTACTTTATTCACTCTAAAGTGCAAATTCAGAAAAGAAACTTACCTTACAGGTGGCATACAAGGCAGAGTACGTCTGCCCTAGGCAATAAGAAGTTGTGGCTACTTACACTTTCATTTTTTTAGGGGGTGGAATTTCGTCCAAGACTACAGGAGTGGCACATCTCTTGGCTTTCATTTTCACATGGTCTGTTCCTTTCTGTTCCAAATCTCTCTGGGCAGAGAGTCTAACAGATCTTCTATGGTAGAAGAATTGACAAATTTTATCTATAATGAATACGTCTACTACCAATATGCAAATGTTCCTCAGAAATGTGAAAGGATATGAAAGAGCAATAAAAAGTTAATGTTACATGTATTATTTCCACTCTAAAAATCTAATCTCTCTTCTCTTGCTGATATTTTTTGAAACCCAACCATAGAAGTTTGATATATACATTGGTATTTATAAATTAGACTGTAACAAAGCTGATTAAAATTTAAAAACAACTTGCCAGAAATTACCTAGTACAACACTCTCTCCTCTTATATTTAAAAGTGAAAAAAGATGATGTAACTTGATTCTGTTAGTCACCTTGTTAGTAACTACTCACAGCTAGTTACTATCAGACTTGAAATTAAAGATCAGAGCTCCTGGAAATTGACTAAGGTGTTTATTTTATCCTTTTTCTTTTAGCTGCTCCACATCCCCTTTTTTTGGTAAAATTCAACATATATCAAAAAGTATGCAAAACAAAAATGAATAAATGATTACAAAGTGAACACTTACAAAATCACCACCTAGACCAAAATATAGAACACCAACAACCACTGTTATCTTGACTTTCACAGAAATGATTAACTTTTCCTTCTCATTTTATCAAATAAGCATGCATTACCTAAAAATGCTGTTAGTTTTGAAGGAAAGCAATAAATATATAATATGTTTATATAATATAATCAGACTACTGCAAGTATTCGTTCCTATCTGGTTTATTTAATTTAACATTATGTTTCTGAGATTTAACCTCATCAATTCACATAGCTTTAATTCACTGACTGTGGATGAGTTAGTTCCTCATTTTACTTAGCATACATAATATTGCTATGAAGATTTTCACGTATGTCTCTTGGTGCATGTGTGCAGACATTGCTATTTGGTACATTAAGTCATAAGATTTCTGGGTAATAAGAAATTAACATGCTTTTCTCTGATTATCAGTAAGACAGGGTACCTTTTCACATTTTCTTTTTATAGTTTAATATATATATTTTTTAATTTCAGATTAATATAAGGGTACAGTTAAGTTATGTTTGCATTGTAAGGTTATGGGTACAGTTAGGTTATGTTTGCAGGTAAGGTCCCTGTTATAGTTGTGTCCCACACCTAGGAGGTATACCATATACCCTTACGTTGTGCTCATTAGAGAAGAGCACACCAATCCTCCTTCCCCTCCCCACTTTGAACTGAATTAACTTTTTCTCTTGTGTGGACATGTATTAGTTTGTCAACCAGCTTAATATTAGTATTGAAAACATCAGATACTTGCTTTTCCATTTTTGTGATACTTTACTAAGAAGAATGTGTTTCAACTCCATCCAATTTAATACAAAGATGTAAAATCTCCACCTTTTTATGGCTGAAACTATCCTATGGTACACATACACCAGTTTATTATTCCATTCATGAGTTGATGGGCACTTGGGTTGTTTCCATATCTTGGAGATTATAAATTGAGCTGCAATAAACAATCTAGTGCAAATGTCCTTAGGATAAAATAATTTTTTTTCTTCTGGGCAAACTGCATAGTAATGGAAGGTCTATTTTGAGTTCTTTGAGGATTTGCTATACTTCTTTCCAAAGAGGTTGTATTAGTTTGCAATCCCACCAACAATATAAAAACAGGGTTCCCTTTGGCTCAGCTCAATGGTCAAGGTGCCAGCCACATAACACCAGAGCTGGCAGGTTCGAACTCAGCTCCGGCCTGCTAAAAACAACAATGACAACTACAACAAAAAAATAGCAGGTGCCTGTAGAGCCAGCTACTTGGGAGGCTGAGGCAAGAGAATCATGTAAGCGCAAGAGTTTGAGGTTGCTGTGAGCTATAATGCCACAGCACTCTACCCGGGTTGACACAGCGAGACTCTGTCTCAAAAAAAAAAAAAAAAAGGGGGTGGGGGGTTTCCCCTTCTCTCCTCATCTGATCCTGCATCTGCAGCGATGGGACTTTGTGATGTGGCCTATTCTCACTACGGTTAGGTGGTATCACAGGGTAATTCTGATTTGCATTTCTCTTATGATTAGGGATGATGAGCATTTTCCCATGTTTGTTGGACATTCATCTGTCTTCTTCACAGAAGTTTCTGTTCATGTCTCTTGCCCAGTAACGGATAGAATTGTTTGTTCTTTCGTTATCCTCTTTCATAAAGTGCTAGTTCAAGTCTTTTGGTTGTTTTAAACTGGGTTGCCAATTCTTCACTAATTGATGAGTAGGAACTTTTTATACTCTCCAGATTTTAGCCCTTTTTAAGTCTTATGTGTTACAGTTATTCCCATGAATAAATGGGGGTTGGCTTTTAAATCTCTTTATATCATTTGATTAGATAAATGTGCTCAAACTTATCAACCTCCCCTACTCGAATTACAGTCAATACTTTATGTGTGTTCTATTTAAGAAATCTTTTGCAGACAAGTGCAGTGGCTCTCACCTGTTAACCCTACCACTCTCGGAGGGCAAGGTGGGTGGATCTCTTGAGCTTCAGGAGTACAAGACCAGCCTGACCAAGAATGAGACCCTACCTGTAAAAATAGCCAAGTGTTGGCTTGGCACCCAAAGCACAATGGTTACGGCACCAGCCACATACAATGAGGGTGGCAGGTTCGAACCCAGCCCCAGCCAACTAAAGCAACTGCAATAAAAAAGATAGCCAGGCGCTGTGGCAGGTGCCCGTAATCCCAGCTACTTGGGAGGCTGAGGCAAGAGAATCATTTAAGCCCAAGAGTTGGAAGTTGCTGTGAGCTGTGGCACTACAGCACTCTACCAAGGGCGACATAGTGAGACTCTATCTCAAAAAAAAAAAAAAAAAAACCACTTCCGTACCAAGATGGCAGCTGAGTAACAGCTTCTGTGCAACTGGGCATGATGAGAACGGGGAGAGAAGACTCCAGGCATCTCTGGCTGGTGGGTTCTGCCCAGAAACTTCCCTTTGGTGACATAGGGAGTCAGCAAGAGACTTCTGGACCACACGAGGAGGACAGAGTAAGTGGAGAACTGTCAAGTGGTAGGTGCGTTTGTTCAGTTGGAGGCTGCCCTCAGCTGTAACCATAGCAACAGCGAGACTGCAAGCAGGAAAAGCCTTACCTGTGGGCTGTTTTGGTTTTCTTCGACTTAGGCACTTGATTGAACTGCCTTGGGAGATTTTGGGTGAGTGTGCGGACAACTTTGGGTGTTGTCTGGGGCCCTGGACTAAGCCACTGAGCTGGAAAGAAGCTAATATCATTCAGCTGTAGGCTGCTCACACAGCCACTGTGGGGGAGCTGCCTCTGCCAGTCGCAGTGTGGAGATCCGCCAGGAGACCCTGGGTGACTAATCTAGGGTCTTAGCTGCCCAAAGGCGATGACTGAGACACTGCGGAAGAGCAGAGATCTAAGTATTTGGCAGATTACAGCCTTGGCCCTTAGGGACATAGAGTGAGACCAGTTTTGGTGCACTGGATAAGTGGGCAGCCATGTCAGGAGAGATCCCAGAGATAAGTGCTTTCCTTGGAAAGCTTCTGCTTAGCCAAGGTTCACAGTTTGGACTGTCTTTTAAACAGGCTGAGGGGACATTTGGGCTTCCAAGCCTGAGAAATCAGTAGAGGCCTCCAGTCTCCATCTTGTACAGCTGTATCAGCATTGTGATTAACATCTCATACCTCAGAAAATCACCTGTTGCCCGGACAATATTCAACAAAATATATATCGTATACTGTTTTGGTTATTTGGTTTTGAGGTTTTTCTTTTTTGGAGTTTTATTCTTTTGGTTGTGGTTGTTGCTATTGTTGTTTTTCTTAATTTCAACATTTTTCCCCTAGATTTTTCTTTTTTCCTTTTCTTTCATTTTCTCTCTTTTCTTTCGACACTTTTCTAGTTTAAATACAATCTTCCATTTTTGCTTTCTTTAATAATTAGAACATTCATTTTTGCTAGTGTTTCTGCCTCTATTATTTGGGGGGTTTCCCTCCAATTTTATCCTGTAAGGGTTTTTGTTTGTTTGTTTCGGTTTGATTTATAGTATTTTTGTCTTTCCTCTCTACCTGGTGGAGGAGGGGTACTGTATCTAATCAGGCTAGCAAAGAGCTGCTGACCTCAAGGGAACCACCCAACCCAGCACCCACAGAGGTTGGGGGTTTTTAAGGTTGGGTCAAAGTACCCTACTATATACCTATATTACTCCTGTCTCCTCCTTTCGGTGCCTCGCTTCTTTTTGTCAATATTTCCTTTTACTCACCCCCTCTCCTTTCTCTTTTTTTACTTTCTTTTTAAATCTTTTTTCCCTTCTTGCTCTTTATTCTTCTCATCCTTCTGGTCCTGTACCAAAAGGACTCATTAAAACCTTAGCCCAGAGGCACAGTAACTTAAAGAGCAAGAAGAAGTGAAAGGAAAATTAGGACAAGGAAACAGATACAAGAAACACTCATGAAGAAGAGTCAGCAGAAAAATCCTAGCAAAATGAAATAACAATCCAGAGCAACCCCTTCAAGGGACTGGGAGGTAGCTACTGCAAAGCATTCCACCTATAAAGAAATGTTAGAAATGACAGAATAAGAATTTAAAATACAGATGATGAAAACAATGAAGGAAATTGCTGAGAAAGTAGAAAATAACCAAAAAGAAATCCAAAAACAGAATCAAATAAGAAATGAATGATATGGAGAATATAGAAAGGATATACAGAGCTGAAGGAACTGAAGCAATTAGGGAACTTTAAGATGCAATAGAAAGTATCAACAACAGATTAGATCATGCAGAAGAAAGAATCTCAGAGGTAGAGGATAAAGCTCTTGAGATAACTCAGATAGTTAAAGAGGGAGAAAAGAAGAGAGAGAAAGCAGAATGTTCACTGACAGAATTATGGGACTTTATGAAGCTTTCAAACATACGAGTTATAGGTATCGCAGAAGGGGAAGAAGAATGCCCCAGAGGAATAGGGCATTCCTCTTCTAGCCATTCTAGAGAATATTATAAATGAAAATTTCCTAAGTATCACCAAATATTCTGACACGCTCTAGAAGCCATTCTAGAGAACATTATAAATGAAAATTTCCTAAGTATCACCAAATATTCTGACACGCTCCTTCAGAGGAATATTGGACCCCAGGTCACCTCAACTCAAATACAGCTTCTCCAAGACACATTGTGATGAACCTGTCCAAAGTTAAGACAAAAGAAAAGATTTTGCAAGCTGCCAGGAGTAAGCACCAACTGACCTACAGGGACAAATCCATCAGGGTGACCACGGACTTCTCTAACAAAACTTTTCAAGCCAGAAGACAATGGTCATCTACCTTTAATCTACTTAAACAGAACAATTTCCAGTCCAGAATTCAATATCCTGCTAAGCTAAGCTTTAAAATTGACAAAGAAATCAAATCTTTTGCTGATATGCAAACCTTGAGGAAATTTGCCACAAGACCAGTTCTACAGGAAATAATTCAATCTGTTCTACACACTGACCATCACAATGGACCTTCAGCAAAGTAAACACCCAGAAATTCAAGGACAGAACCTAGCTCCCTCAATGACGCAAAAGACAAAACTAAGCAATGGACTTTCACAAAATAAGATGAATAGAATGCTACCACACTTATCAATTATCTCAATAAATGTCAATGGCTTAAATTCCCCACTGGAAAGGCATAGATTGGCTGATTGGATTAAAAAACACAAGCCATCTATTTGCTGTCTGCAGGAAACACATCTTACCATCAAAAGACAAATTAAAACTCAGACTTAAGGGCTGGAAGTCAATTTTTCAGGCAAACGGAATTCAGATGAAAAGAGGGGTTGCAATCTTATTTTCAGATACATGTGGATTTAAGGCAACTAAAGTCAAAAAAGACAATGACAGTCACTTCATATTGGTCAAGGGAAAAATACAAGAAGAATTTCAATTCTAAATATTTACGCACCAAATTTAAATGCTCCCAGATTCTTGAAACAGACCTTACTTAGTTTGAGCAATATGATACCCTAGAACACCATGATAACAGGGACTTTAACACCCCTCTCTCAAAGCTGGACAGATCCTCTAAACAGGAATCAAACAAAGATAAAAGAGATGTAAATGAGACCCTAGAACAACTGTGCTTGATAGACATGCCGTATATACTCGAGTATAAGCTGAGTTTTTTCGGCACAAAATTTGTGCCGAAAAACCCCAACTCGGCACAAAAAACTCGGCTTATACGCGAGTATATACGGTATATAGAACACTCCATGCCAAAGATAAAGAATATATATCCTTCTCATCACCACATGGAACATTCTCTAAAATTGATCACATCCTAGTACACAAAACAAACCTCAACAGAATCAAAAGAACTGAAATTTTACCTTGCATCTTCTCAGACCACAGGCACTAAAAGTGAAACTTAACTCCAACAAAAACGTTCAACCTCACACAAAGGCATGGAAGTTAAACAACCTAATGCTGAAACAGTTGGGCACGGGAAGAAATAAAAAAGGAAATCACTAATTTCCTTAAGTATAACAACAATGAAGACACAAGCTACCAAAACCTGTGGAATACAGCAAAAGCAGTCCTGAGAGGAAAATTTATTGCTTTAGAAGCCCACATTCAAAAAACAGAAAGAGAGCGCATCAACAAACTCACAAGCCATCTTATGGAACTGAAAAAATCAGAACAATCTAAGTCTAAATCCAGCAGAAGAAAGGAAATATCCAAAAATAAATCAGAGATTAGTGAAACTGAAAACAAATAAATCATTCAGAAAATTAATGAAACAAGGAGTCAGTTTTTTGAAAAAAATAAATAAAATAGATAAACCTTTGGCCAGCTTAACTAGAAGTAAAAAAGTAAAATCTCAAATAACCTCAATAAGAAATGATAAAGGGGAAATAACAACTGATGCCTCAGATATACAAGAGATTATCTCTGAATACTACCAGAAACTCTATGCCCAGAAATTTGACACTATGAAGGAAATGGATCAGTATCTGCAATCACACCCTCTCCCTAGACTTAGCCCAGATGAAACAGAGCTCCTGAACAGACCAATTTCAAGCACTGAGATCAAAGAAATGATTAAAAAGTTTCCCAACAGGGTGGTGCCTATGGCTCAGTGAGTAGGGCGCCGGCCCCGTATACCAAGGGTGATGGGTTCAAACCCAGCCCTGGTCAAACTGCAACAACAAAAAAAAAATAGCTGGGCATTGTGTCAGGTGCCTGAGCTCCCAGCTGCTCAGGAAGGCTGGGGCAAGAGAATGGCCTAAACCCAGGAATTGGAGGTTGCTGTGAGCTGTGATGCCACAGCACTCTACCCACAACAGCTTGAGGCTCTGTCTCAAAAAAAAAAAAAAAAATTTCTCCATGTGTATATAACAGGATGACACAAAACTGAAGTCTTACTAGTTTGAGGTGTCTATAAAATATGAACCTCAGGGCTGGCAGAAAAACTAAAAATTTTGACACAAAACTCTGAAAGAAAACCATGAAGAATATAGACCCAGTGCAATGGCTCATACCTATAATCCCAGCACTTTGGGAAGCCAGAGTGGGAGAATCATTTGAGGACAGGAGTTTTAAGACCAGACTGGGCTACACAGCAAGACCTTGTCTCTACAAAAAACAAAAAAATTAGCCAGATGTGGTGGTATGTGCCTGTACTCCCAGCTACTGAGGAGGCTGAGGCTGGAGAAGAGGATTGCTTGAATACAAGAGTTTTAAGTTGTAGTAAGCTATGATGATACTACCGCACTCTAGCTCAGGTGACAGAGCAAGATCCTATCTAAAAAAAAAAAAAAAAAAGAAAGAAAGAAAGAAAGAAAAAAAGAAAGAAAGAAAGAAAAATTAAAAAAATAAACAAACAAAACTCTGAGTATAAACTCTACTTACAGTTTTTTAACTGTTAGCCTACAAAGATATAGGAGAGATTGAGGGAACCAACTATAAAAAACAAGAGCTAGAAGCTAAAATAAAGAAAAGAAAGTGAGCAGAAATCAGCTGCTGGACAACTGAGGGATGAGAAATTTCTATTTGATCTAAGCAAGTTAAATACCTGCTAGGCAAAACAATCATCTTCATCAGCAGAATATAACTGAATCCAGCTATAATATAATATTCAAGTCCAGTTTTCAACCAAAACTTCAAAGACATGCAGAAAAACAAGGAACTAAGATATGTAAATGGAAACTAACTTTAAGTGACTTTCAGTTATGCCAAAGATTTCAGTGATCTCACTACTAATATGTCCAAAGCGTTAAAAGAAAATAGTATTGTCTCTGGCTCGGCACCTGTAGCTCAGCGCCTAGGGCATCAGCCATATACACTGGAGCTGGCAGGTTCCAATCTGGCCCAGGTCTGCCAAACAACAATGACAATTACAACCAAAAAATAGTCAGGCATTGGTGGCAGTCTCAGCTACTTGGGAGGCTAAGGCAAGAGAATCACTTAAGCCCAAGAGTTTGGGATTGCTGTGAGCTGTGACACTATGGCACTCTACTGAGGGCACCATAGTGAGACTCTGTCTCAAAAAAAAAAAATAAAGAAAAAGAAAAGAAAATGCTATCTCAATAAGTAACTCACTAGGGATTCTCAACAGAGAAATGGAAACCATAAAAAAAGAACCAAACTGGTGGTACCCGCAGCTCAGTCAGCAAGGGTGATGGCCATATACACCTAGGGTGGTGGGTTCAAACCCGGCCCAGGTCTGCTAAGCAACAATGACAACTGCAACCAAAAAAAAAGAAGTAGCCAGGCCTTGTGGTGGGTACCTGAAGTCCCAGCTACTTGGGAGGCTGAGGCAAGAGGATCGCTTAAGCCCAAGAGTTGGAGGTTGCTATGAGCTGTGATGCCCTGGCATTCTACCCAGGCAACAGCTTGACTCTGTCTCAAAAACAAGAACAAAAATAAAAGAAAAAACCAAATAGGAGCTGAAAATTAAAATAATGGATATGAAAAATTCACTAGATGGGCTCAACAGCAGATTAGAAATGGCAAGAGAAAGAATCAGTGGATTTTAAGATAATTCTATAGATTTTTTTCACAAAAGAGAAGTATAAAAACATGAAATGAAAAAAAAAGGAAAGGAAAAAAAAAACTTGAAGTAAATGAGCAAAGACTTAAAAGTCCTATAAGATAGCTGGGTGTTATGGAGAGCACCTATAGTCCCAGCTACTTGGGAGGCTGAGGCAAGAGGATCACTTGAGCTTAAGAGTTTGAGGTTGCTGGCTTGGGGCCTGCAGCTCAGTGGCTAGGGTGCTGGCCACATGCACAGGGGCTGGCTAGTTTGAACACGGCCCGGACCTGCCAAACAATAATGACAACTACAACAAAAAAATAGTGGCGGTCGCCTGTAGCACCAGTTACTTGGTAGGCTGAGGCAAGAGAATTGCTTGAGCCCAACAGTCTAAGGTTGCTGTGAGCTACGATGCCAGAGAACTCTACCGAGGGTGACAAAATACTAAGACTGTCTCCAAAAAAAAAATAGGAAAAAGTCTTGAAAGCAATGAGAAAAAAAATAGTACATCACATACAGAGAACAAAGATCAGATCAATGTCTGACTTCTCACCAGAAATAACGAAAGCCATAAGACATTGCAATGACGTCAAAATGCCAGAAAAAACAACTATCAACCAATAAAACTGAAGGTGAATGAATGAACAAAATGTAATATACATACAATGGGTTATTATTCAGCCATAAAAAGGAAGTACTGAGACATGCTACAATGTGAATGAACCTCAAAAACACATTATGCTAAGTGAAAGAAGCCAGACATAAAAGGTCACATATTATATCATTTCTATTTACATGAAATATCTACAACAGGTAAATCCATAGAGACTGAAAAAACTGATGGTCACCAGGGGCTAAGCAAGAGGAGGAAATGGTGAGTGATTGCTTAATGCCTGTGAGGTTTTCTTTTTCTTTTTTTTTTTTTTTAAGAGACAGTCTCACTTTATCACCCTCGGTAGAGTGCTGTGGCGTCACAGCACATAGCGACCTCCAATTCCTGGGCTTAGGTGATTTTCTTGCCTCAGCCTCCCAAGTAGCTGGGACTACAAGCGCCAGTCACAACACCCGGCTATTTTTTTGTTGGAGTTTGTCCGGGGCTGGGTTTGAACCTTCCACCCTCGGTATGGGGCCAGCGCCTTACCCACTGAGCCACAGGCGCCACCTGACCTGTGAGGTTTTCTTTTGGGGGTGATGAAATGTTTTATAATTAGATAAATACAGTGGTTGCACAAAGTACAGCAAATGCACTAAATGCCTCTGAATTGCTCACTTTAATATGGTTAATTTTATGTTCTGTTATGTGAATTTTGCCATAGTAAAAAATAAAGGTAAAATAAAGGCAAAATAAGGACATTTTCATAAACAGAAACTGAGAGAATCTATCACCAGCAGACCTACACTACAAAAAATACTAACGAAAGTTTTTTAGGCTAGAGGGCAGCAGCAAAGGCTCAGGCCTATAATCCTACCATTCTGGGAGTCCAAAGTAGGAGGATCCCTTGAGCTCAGGCATTCAAGACCAGCCTGAGCAACAGCAAGACCTTGTTTCTACTAAAAATAGAAAATATTAGCCAGACGTGGTGGTAGGTGCCTATAGTCCCAGTTACCCAGGAGGCTGAGGTAAGAGGATCATCTGAACCCAGGAGTTTGAGGTTGCTGTAAGCTATGACACCATGACACTCTAATCTGGGCCACAGAGTGAGACTCTGTCTAAAAAAAGGTAGCTCTATTTTACGTTTTCCAAAAATATTTGAATGATACAAATATACAAAAGGAAAAACAGGAAAAATAATAGCAACAAAAAAAATGGGAGGAATACAAAACATAACGGCAGATCCAATCTAATCACATCAGTAACTATAGTAAATACAAACTGCAAACATTCCAAGTAAAAAGCAAAAATTGTCAGACTGGATAAAAAAGCAAGACTCAGGTTAAGTGCTCCCTATAAAAGGTACACTTTTTTTTGTAGAGACAGAGTCTCACTTTATTGCCCTCGGTAAAGTGCCGTGGCGTCACACAGCTCACAGCAACCTCCAACTCCTGGGCTTAGACGATTCTCCTGCCTCAGCCTCCCTGTGTGCCTCAGGACCACAGGTGCCTGCCAGAACACGCAACTATTTTTGTTGCAATTTGTCTGGGGCCGGGTTTGATCCTGCCACCCTCAGCATATGGGGCTGGCACCCTACCCACTGAGCCACAGGCACCGCCCGAAAGGTACACTTTTAAATCAATGGCAAAAGCAGATTGAAAATAAATGGTAAGATTTATGCAAACATAACCATACAAAAGCTTAAGTAATACCAAAGAACAAAGGGAGACATTTACTATCAGGAAGATGTAACAATTAATTACAAGGCCTTTAGAACCAGACTAAACAGGGTTTACATCCTGGCTGCGAAATAAACTTGCCTTAGGCAAGCAACTTAGTATCTTTGAGTCCTTCTCTATAAACTCTAAGCTAACTCTGCTACCTACAACTCATAAGTATTATGAGAATTTAAAAAGGTCACATAAAGAATCTAATGTAGGGCAGTGCCTGTGGCTCAAAGGAGTAGAGTGCTGGCTCCATGTACCGGAAGAGGTGGGTTCAAACCCAGACCCGGCCAAAAACTGCAAAAATAAAAAAGAATCCAATGTAGTATAGATATATAGTATATGCTCTGTCCAATAACTATTTTTTGAACATTGTTATTTATAACCACCACTTTTGAGCCTCAAAACAGTCTTACCTCTGTGGCTGGACTGGAGTTTTTCTTGATACAGGTTCCTCAACTTCCAAGGAAGAACAAGCATTTGACAAAATCGATTGTCCCACAAAATTTTCTTTTTCTGCCTCTTTGTAATAAGTGTTCTTAACTGCAGGAGACCAAAAAATAATTAGCAGTCAAATCCCAAGGAACATAATTAGAGATGAGAGAGACATAAATATACATACATATGACTTAACACACAACTTTAGATTTAAAATTATGTGTATATATATAAATATCCTTCCTAAGCAATGGAACCCTTAATTCCAGTGACATCTTATTCATAAGATAAGTTTATAAAAATTACTTTGGTTGAAACAGACATGAAGTATCCAAGGACCTGACTATTTGCCATCCTAAGGTACCATCTTGAAAAAACACACATCTTAGACAGGCTCACCCCTGTAATCCTAGCACTTTGGAAGGCCAAGGTGGGAGGATCAATCACTTGAGGACAGGAGTTCAAGGCCAGCCTGAATAAGAGTGAGACGCCATCTTTACAAAAAATGAATAAAATGTTTACCATCACTAATTATCAGGAAACACAAATCAAAACCACAGTGAGATATCCTCTCATATCAGTTAGAATGACTATTACCAAAGACAAAAAATAATAAATGATGGTGAGGATGAGGAGAAAGGAGAACTCTTGTATACTATTATTAGGAATATAAATTAGTGCAGATATCACTGAAAACAGTATATAGGTTCATCAAAAAAACTAAAAATAAAACAACTACATAATCCACAGTGTTACTCCAGGGTATGTATCCAAAGGAAAGGAAATCTGTATGTCAAAGATATACCTACATTCCCGCCTTTATTATAGCACTATGTACAATAGCAAAGATATGGAATAAGGCTAAGTGTCCATCAACAGATGAACAAAAAAGAAAATGTGGTAGGTACACATACACGATAGAATAATATTTAGTCATAAAAAAGAACAAAATTCTGCCACTTGTTAAAACATGGATGAGCTTGGGGAACATTATACGTTATGTTAAGTGAAATAAGCAAGGAATAGAAAGATAAATATCATTATGTTCTCACTTATATGTGGAAATTTGAAAAGTTGATCTCATAGGCTTGGCACCCATAGCACAGTGGTTGCGGTGCCAGCCAAATACAGAGGCTGGTGGGTTGTTGTTTAGCAGGCCAGCTAAAGAATAATGACAACAACAACAACAACAGCCAGGCGATATGGCGGGCGCCTGTAGTCCCAGCTACTTGGGAGGCTGAGGTAAGAGAATCGCGTAAGCCCAGGAGTTTGAAGTTGCTGTGAGCTGTGACACTGTGGTACTCTACCCAGGGCAACAGCTTGAGACTGTCTCAAAAAAAAAAAAAAAAAGAAAGGTTGATTTCATAGAAGTAGAGAGTAGAGTAGCAGTTACTAGGGACAGGGAAGGGTAGGAAGGACAGAAAGATAGTCAAAGGTTGGCTAATGGATACAAAGTATAGCCAGATAAGAGGAATAAGTTCTAATATGCTATAAGCACTTAAGGTGATCATAATTAACAACAATTTATTGTATGTTTTCAAACAGCTAGAAAAGCAGATTCTACATGTTCCCGATGCAAAGAAATGATAAATGTCTGAAGTAATGGATATACTAATTACCCTGATTTGATTATTATATATGGTATATATGTATCAAAATATTTCTATACCCTACAAATATGTATATTATGTGTCAATTAAAAATATTTTTTTAAAAATTGCATTTCTGTGTACTAGGACGTAAAAGAGAAATTGAAATTAGAGACACAAAAAGTACACTGAAAACACAAATCAGGGAAATCAGCTGGACATTTAATTAGAACTACCTATCTGAAGTAGGTACTTCTCAGAGGGAAAAATGTTTTGTTTTGCAGTTTTTTGGGGGGTTGGGTTTGAACGTGCCACCTCCAGCGTATGGGGCCAGCGCCCTACTCCTTTGAGCCACAGGCACCACCCGGGAAAAACGTTTATTTGAAGAAATGAGAATGTATAATGAGAAAGAACACAAAGATGCTGAGGGGCCTAAGGGATATGCACATAAGTAGCATGCATGGTCTTTGGGCTCAACAGAGTTCTCTTACTCTAGGGGTTTTCTGCTCTTATTTAATGACAGAAATAACTGGATACAAAACAGTTTTAAACTGAAAGTGGTACAAACTATGGCAACCACTTTCAATTCAAGAAGAGCACAAGACCATCACAGGAACAGAAAATCTGTCACACTGAATGAATTAATGATATTCACCTAAAAATATAGCACTCAGCTGGGGGCAGCACCTATGGCTCAAAGGAGTAGGGTGCCGGCCCCACATACCAAAGGTAGCAGGTTCAAATCTAGCCCCGGCCAAAAACTGCAAAAAGAAAACTAAAAAAAATTAAGATATAGCACTCGGGTATTCCAAGTATGTCAGATGAAGCATGCTACATAATTCTAACCCCTTGCAAGAAAGATGAATGCCAAAATTCAGGGTCCTTGTCCAGATCCTGAATTCTTTAGATACCACCTATACTCATGAATTAATTATTTGAAAGTCAGCCTAGCAGCTCAGACTTTGTAGACAAAATAAGAATATATAGCTATTTCTGTGATATGGTGTGATTGAGGCCAATTTCAGATTTACCCACAGAATAATTGTCCAATGTTCTAAACTGATTAGGGTGATGGTTGTACAACTCTGTGAATATACTAAAAAACACTGAAATGTATATTTTAAATAAGGAAATTATATGATATGTGAGCTCTATCTAAATAGAGGTATGTTTTTTGTTCTTTTTTCTTTGAGACAGAGTCTCACTTTGTCACCTCCAGTAGAGTGCCATGGCATCATAGCTCACAGCAACCTCAAACTCCTGGGCTTAAGTGATTGTCTTGCCTCAGCCACAATGCCCAGCTATTTTTAGATACCTGGGTCTATGCTGGTCTCAAACTTATGAGCTCAATGTATCCACCTCAGCCTCCCAAGTGCTGGCACCACACGTGGCCTACAGCTATTTTTTTTTAAAGAATTATTTTCAATATGATTTTAAAAAATGCTTCTCATGTTCTGATCAAATAGACAATATTCTGCAGGTTTAGTAACCACTAGTTTAAATGTGAATCTTCTTTTAAAATCAAATATATGACTCAAAGAATTTTTGTACAATAGCTAGCAGTACACTCTATTCTACTGCTATTTTGTTTTCCAGCCAGACATAAGTTAGGCTATGTTAAATCTTGTAATAAAAAGAAAACAATTTTGTATCTGGCAATAACATTCTATATTAGCTTAAATTCAAAAAGATGGTTAGCATCTGTAGCTCAGTGAGTAGGGCGCCAGCCACATATACCGAGGCTGGCAGGTTCAAGCCTGGCAGGTTCGAGCCTGTCCCAGCCCTGCTAAATAACAATGCCAACTGCAACCAAAAAACAACAGGCACTGTGGCAGGCACCTATAGCCCCAGCTACTGGGGAAGCTGAGGCAAAAGAATCACTTAAGCCCAAGAGTTTGAGGTTGCTGTGAGCTGTGACACCACAGCACTCTACCAAGGACGACAAAGTGAGACATAGTGAGACTCTCTCAAAAAAAAAAAAAAAAAAAAACAACAATTAAAAGAAAAAAAAAGATGGTTAGTTTAACATTTATCATGTAAATGAACTAGCCTGTTTCACCAATAATAAACCAAAGGATAGAGCATTTATGTAATTTTTCTAGACCATCAGGCTTCTAATACACTGTTCCACCATTCTGCCAAGGAGCTTTTTTTCTAAGATGTTTTCTTACCTGGTCTCAAAGGTGTGATAATAGCTTGCTGAAGATTAAACTTTCTCAAAGGGGTTTTGCTCTGAAAAGGTCCTCCTGTCCCATTCTTCCCAAGAAGCTTATTCTCCAAATTGGCCTTCTCCTCTGTGAAAAGGTAAGATCATTATTGACCAAACAATCAGCAAAGAATCTACACAAATCAATACCAAGAGGCTAAAGCCTCCTACTAGTGTACTTCCAACTCATCTGAGAAGTACAAGCGAGTTCTAACAATGAAAAAGAAATGAATACACAATATACTCCACAGATAAGACTGTAAAAATAATCACTAAAACACTGGCAACATTAAACAATGTATTACAGAAAAGGAAAAGTGCAGATTCTGCATTGAGAATAACTCTTTATCTTTGCTTGGATTCACATTTACGGCCATACAAGCACAAACTAGCCTTATCTACCTCTAAATACATCATGTTCCTCTTAAAGAAAACTGTAGCCACCAGGATCTGTAGGGCTTACAAGGGACAACTTATAGTCTTACAGTTTCTTCCTCAATGGGATGGAGAGGGGAGTGTGAGGTGTATAAGGGTGGAGCAAAGCTAGGTTCTCTCAAGAAATGTTATTTTAGGTTCTACTGTGGCTAGAAGTCATTGCAAAACAGTAAGATGTCTGCTCTACCAATAGCCTACTGATAAGTAGAGCTTCAGAAATGTAGTGAAACCTAGCAATAATACACTCTGATTGCAACTGTATAAACCGATATGATTATTTAGGAAAAAAATTTGGAAAGCAACGTATCAGTACTAAGGCAGTTTTGAAAATGAGTAGGATCAATTTTTTTTCTTCCAAACTATATTTAATAGTACTGTTATGCTAATATTTCCTCTTTTTTGTTTTAAAGAAAAACTTAGAAAAAGAAATCCTCAGACAGCCCACCCATCTCCTCAGGGTTTCAGTGAAGCAAGGGCCTGAGGAAGATCCCTGTAGGACAGCTAACCCTCTTATTTATCCTTCTTCCCATAATACTTCCAACAGACTTCTCTCAGGATCCCCACTGGATAACACTCAAGTTCTTTCCCAAGAGAATGGTATTACATTTGGACAATGCATTACAAGTGATAAGTGTGGCTGCAAGACATTCACTTTTATTCCCCACCACATATGAATATTGATTTATTTTAACATAAGGAGTATGAAGACACGATTAAGAATAAAATGAAGGGACCCCTTCAACTACTAGCCTAACACAACTGATCTTGCCTATTATTCCAGAGTGATGTAGAACTGTAACTACATCCCTATTTATACTGGTCTGGTTGCAGAGCCTGTGCCCTATCACATGGTCTAACATTAGGGCAATCCTATCTCTGTTCTCTCAACAGCCTGATGCTAGGTAGAGCTTCTGGAATGCAGAAAGATCCAGCAATAATATCTTCGGATTGCAACTGTGTAAAAAGATATGATCATTAGGGGGAAGAAATTGGAAACTAATATACTACATACTTGCGTTCTTAGCACATAATCCCTTCAATTAAAAATTAATTGGCCAGGATTGGGCATCGTGACTCACACCTATAATCCTAGCACTTTGGGAAGCTGAGAGTTCAAGATCAGCCCGAGCAACAAAGCCAGACCCCATCTCCACAAAAATAGAAAAATTGGCTGGGCATGGTATCTTGAGCCTATAGTCCCAGCTACTCAGGAGGCTAAGGAAAGGAAGATCATTTGAGCCCAGGTGTTTGAGGTTATAGTAAGCTATGAAGATGCCATGAAACTCTAGTCCACACAATAGAGCCAGACTCTCAAAAATAAAAACACTTATGGAGACAAGACAGGCAGATTGCTTGAATCCAGAAGTTCAAGACTACACTGAGCAGCAAGATCCCATCTCTTAAAAAAAAAAAAAATGAATTGGCAGAGAGTTGATGGGAGGGAGATAAGTATAGTTATAAAATGTAACAAGGCTCAGCGCCTGTACCTCAAGTGGCTAGGGTGCCGGCCACATACACCAAAGCTGGCAGTTTCAAATCCAGCCTAGGCCCTCCAAACAACAATGACAACTATAACCAAAAAGTAGCAGGCATTGTGGCGGATGCCTGTAGTCCCAGCTACTTGGGAAGCTAAGGCAATAGAATTGCATAAGCCCAAGAGCTGGAGGTTGCTATGAGCTGTGATGCCATGACACTCTACCCAGGGCAACAACTTGAGGCTCTGTCTCAAAATTTTTTTTTTAATTTTTAAAAGTTTAAAAAATTAAATAAAATATAACACAAAAGATCCTTGTGATGTTAGAGCTGTTCAGTATCTTTACCGTGATGATAGATACACTACCCTACACAAATTTCAGGGCTATGTTCCTGTGCTCAATGGTTATAGCACCAGCCCTGTGCACAGCAGCAGGGTAGGGGGTGGGGAAAGGGTAGGGGGATGCTGGTGGGTCTGAACCAAAAAAAAAAAAAAAAAGAAAGAAAAAAATTTTGGTAAGACTGGTGGATTGCATAAATGTCAATGTATCAGTTGTGGTATCATACTCTATGCCCAATGATAACAAAGAAAGAAAATGTTTGTTTTTTCATTTTAGCAGTGTTTCAATGATAACAAAGAAAAAAAATGTTTGTTTTTTTCATTTTAGCAGTGTTTAATGAAAGTTGCATATAAGATTATTTTATTCCTGCATCTTCTCAATTGCTCCTTCCTTGTACTTGCCCTTTTCCTTTCCTACTTGGTGAGACTTGGCTTTTTGTTCAAGGATCTTTTTGCTGTCTTTGTCTAGTTTAAGCCTAGTCATGACCACTTGCTGGGCTGAATGCCCACATGGACAGTTGTGCCATAACGCTCAATGTAGATGACGTATTTCTTCATGTAAACCTGGACTACTTTGCCAATCTGCTGACCTTTTTAATGCCTCCGGACAACCTGAACTTCATCATCCTTTCGGATGGGCATGGATCGAACATTGTACTTCTGTCTCAGCTCTTTGGAAAGGGGGAAGACATAATCTTCCTGCGAATGTGGGAAGGTGCATTGAAATGCCTTTTGCAGTTCTTGCTTCGGTCCGAAGTCAGAAAGGGATTGAACTTCATTTTGGCCGCTGCCTCTCTGGCGATGGCCGCAAAAGGAACAAAGAAAGATTTTATGCGGCTGCCATCACCACAGTCATGTTTGATTGAGTCTTGGAGTTTCAATGAACATTGTTTCACCTGGATTTTCCTATATGTCCCTAAGGCCTAAATATTTGTCATTCTCAATTACAAAATAACATTGATTTGTACTGATAGTCCATTCCACTGTATTCCAAAATACAGTGTATTCTCATTATATTTCTCATAATCCCTTCTATTTTTGAAAGGTCCTCAACACAAAGCAAGCCACTAACCCTTAAAATGGGCAGAGATCTTAGGTATGTGCACAGACCCTCAGTCCCCCCCCCACAAAAAAAAAAAGTCAGAGAAAGCAGATACTTACCGAACCATGAATCTATGTTTTCAGTATCTCCTTCATCATCCAAAGATGTAAAATCAATAAAGTCCTTAGGAACATCATATGAATAAGAGGTTTGAACTTGTGACATTGTTCTGGACTGAGCACTCTAAGACTGGCTTTTTCCAGTATTTATATCACTTATTCTTAACAGGTCACCTTCTGAGGAAAGAAACAGTTCAGAAATTTAGTTGCACATTGATCTAAGATACTTATTCCCCACGATTACCTTGGTTTTGCTATCATGTTTGCAATTTCATAAATCACCCCAAAATTACTGAAAATTTGCCTTGCCTTTTGTAATCAACCTAAAAGTTAGATCTTGCTGTTGGTGGTGGTAGTAACTTGAAGACTTTCCTTGAGATAAATATGATGTTTGGAATTAAAATCAAAGTTTTATAAGTACCTACAATATGCCATGCACTATGCTAGGTGTTTTACATTCATTGCTACTACGTATTTTCCTTCAATCTACCCTTTTTTCACTTTTAGACTCCTCTCATGAAATTACTCTCTCTGCCCTAAATAACTCAATTTCTGAAACACAACATCAATTTTTATACCTACCAACCAAAATCTTAATCATTATTCATAGTCCAATTCAATTCTCTTTCCCAATTTCCACTAATTATACATAATTGTTGCCTCTCCAGAGAGGGCATAGTGGCTTACATCTGTAATCCTAACACTCTGGGAGGCTGAGGCAGGAGGTCAGGGGTTGAAGACCACCCTGAGTAAGAACAAGACCCTGACTCTACTAAAAATAGAAAAATGAGCCAGGTGTTGAGGCAGGTGCCTGTACTTCCAGCTACTTGGGAGACTGAGGCAGAAGGATCACTTGAACCCAGGAGTTTGAGGTGATGTCACTGTCTTCTAGCCTGGGACAACAGAATGAGACTGTCACAAAAAAATGAACAAACCAGAGTATTGTCTCTCTAAAGCCATAATGCTTTTTGTGTGTGTGTATCCACTATAACACTTATCCAATTTTTTTTAATTTTTTTAAATTTATTATTTTTTAAATTTCAGCTTGCTTGTTCATTCTTCTTCATTTCAAGTACTCTTTTTTTTTTTTTTTTTTTTTTTTGTTCATTTTCTTCTTCCTCTGGTGATGCTCGTTCCCATTGCCTCCCCAGTAGCTGGGATTACAGACGCCCACCACAACATCCGGCTGTTTTTGATGTTGTTAGTAGAGACGGGGTCTTACTCTGGCTCACTGCTGCTCATACTGGTCTCGAACCTCTGAGCTCAGACAATCCACCCACCTCAGCCTCCCACAGCGCTGGGACTACAGGCGTGAGCCACCACGTCCGGCCCACTTATCCAATTTTATATTTATCAACTGAGTAAATGTCTCTCGCAGTAGACTCTAAGTTCCTAAAGACGGGGATGATTTTACTCAACTAATATTTACCTCATCATCGATCAAGGCACTTAGCACAGTACCTTATACATAGTAAGAGCTCAATACAGTTTTGCCAAATACGGCTTTTCTTTCCTTAGAAATATTTTTAAAGAATATTATTACTGTTAAAAAAAAAAAAAAGAATATTATTACTAGGCATGAAGAAAATGACTTACATAAAAAGCACAACATGCAGAATAAGTGAAAGGAACAACCAAAGAAACAGGCCCATTCCATTCATGTGTATAAAGTTTTGTACTCTACACTGTGGAAACCACTTTAAAGTCAGCCCCACCTTAGTCCTAGCTAGTTAATAAAACAACTGAAAGTAATCTGAAAAATAGCCTAAAGGCCATACTTACTGGCAAATGAATTGCCCATGAAACCCAATGAGCCATTTGTCTGTATCCAGGGAACAACATGTACTTAAAAGTATTCTGTATCTTGGAAAGGAAGTAGATACTAGTAATCACTTGCATAAATGTTTATTAAATACATACCTATATTTAAACTCTTATTATAAAAATGCATGCTCACTTAAAAAACAAATTAAAAAGCTTTATTAAAAAGACTATAATGCCACACTATTTCAGACTTCTTCTCCCTCAGTTATACAGGTATTTAATTTTTAAAAAGTTAATCATTGATATTTTGAATGTTTCTCAATATTGTGAGAATTTTTCTTTCTTTTTGAGACAGAGTCTCACTATTATTGCCCTAGGTAGAATGCTGTGGCATCACAGCTCAAGCAACCTACATTGATTCTTTTGCCTCAGCCTCCCAAGTAGCTGGGACTATAGGTGCCCACCACAACATAGAGCTATTCTTTTGTTGCACTTGTCATTGTTTAGCAGGCCCAGGCCAGGTTCAGACCCACCAGCCCAGATGTTATGTAGCTGGCGCCCTAACCACTGAAGCATAGGTGCCAAGCCTATGAGTATTTTTCTGTCTACATAGACATATCATCAATTAATGGCTGTAGCCTTTACAGCCCTTTTCCAAAATTTTTACTTTAAAGATACTGGTAGAGCCTCAACAAGAAGGGGATTAGTCCTATTAACTGCCAAAAAGGGAGGCATCTGTTTATTTTTACAGGAGAAGTGCTACTTTTATGCCAACAGATCTGAGATCGTGCAAAACAAGATCAAAACACTCCAAGAAGATCTAG
>CAUYPK010050585.1:0-19885 GCA_963574355.1 Loris lydekkerianus
GAGCAGTTTTTCCACACAATGGCTTTCACTTAGCCCAGCTCAGTGGCTCCTTTTGGGGTCCCAGACAATGCCCAAAGTTCTCCACACTTTTGCTCAAGCTCTCCCCAGTGCAGCTCAACTGAGCACCAATTCCAAGAACACTAAAAAATTTCACAGTAAGGCCTTTCCGGTTTGCAGTGTCACTGCTGCTTGTACTCACGGTTGCCGGCGTGATTAGGTTGATCGAACACACGCAGCCACTTGCCAGTTTTCCACTGTTTTTGTCTTCCTCCTGGGGTCCAGAAGTCCCTTGCTGGCTCTCTGTGTCCTCAAAGGGATGACTGTAGGCAGGTCCCACCGGCCAGAGATGTCTGGAGTCTTGTCTTCCCAGATTCGCCAGGCCCAGTTACAGGGAAGCTGTTACTCAGCTGCCATCTTTAATCCGAACGGCCAGCTATTTTTTTGTTGCAGTTTGGCCAGGGCTGGGTTCGAACCTGCCACCCTTGGTACATAAGGCCGGCACCCTACTCACTGAGTCACAGGCACCGCGCCTCCCATAAGTCTTTGAAGACCATTTCTCTTGTTGCCCTCAGCATGCTACCATGGGTTGGCAAACTGCTAAGGTGGGAGTGGGATACATGGGAACTGAACACTGGGCATGGTAGATACACTATAGTATCTATAGCTGATGCTGGGAAGCTGGCTAGGTATTTAGAGTTTAAACCCTTTCCCCATGTGACCCAGCAATCCCTCTTCTGGGTCTGTACCCAAAGGACATGACATCATCACCTCGTAAGTATATCTGCACCCTCATACTCATTACAGCATTGTTCACAATATGGAAACAGCCTAAGTGTCTGTCAGTGGACAAATGAATGGGCACTATTCAGCCATAAAAAAAGGAGACCTGCCATTTGCCACAACATGGATGGATGTGGAGGACATTATGCTAAGTGACATAAGCCTGGCACAGAAAGACACACAGTGCATGATCTCACTATACGGAGACAGAAAATAAAACAGTGGTTACCAGGGTCAGGGTGGAGGGAAGGAAATGGGGAGATTTAGTTCAACAGATACAAAGCAGCAGATGTGTAGGATAAAGAAGTCTAGAGATCTAACGTGCAACATGATGACTATACTTAATAAAAAGTTTAAAAAAATGATGGCGCTCTGGGAGGCTGAGGCAGATAGATTTTTTAATTTTTTTTGAGACAGAGTCTCACTTTGTCACCTTTGAGCGTGCCGTGGCATCATAACTCACAGCAACCTCAAACTCTTGGGCTTAAGCGATATTCTTGCCTCAGCCTCTCAAGTAGCTGGGACTACAGGTGCCTGCCACAACACCCGGCTATTTTTGGTTATAGTTGTCATTGTTGTTTAGCAGGCCCAGGCCAGCTTTAAACCCACCAGCCCTGGTATATATGGCAGTGCTCTAACAACTGAGCTACAGGCGCCAAGCCAACATAGGCAGGGGGATTGCGAGACCCTATCTTTACTAAAACTGGAAAAACTGAGGCAAGAGGATCACTTGTGCCCAAGTTGGAGGTTGGTGTGAGCTATGATGCTACGACACTCTACCCAGGGCGACAGCTTGGGATTCTGTCTCAAAACAAACAAAGAAACAAAAAATCCCCACAAGTTTAAAAAGTGACTATTCTCTTAAAAACAAACAAACAGGGCGGCGCCTGTGGCTTAGTGAGTAGGGCGCCAGCCCCATATGCCGAAAGTGGTGGGTTCAAACCCAGCCCCGGCCAAACAGCAACAAAAAAAATAGCCAGGCATTGTGGCGGGCGCCTGTAGTCCCAGCTACTCAGGAGGCTGAGGCAAGAGAATCGCCTAAGCCCAGCAGTTGTAGGTTGCTGCGAGCTGTGTGATGCCATGGCACTCTACCGAGGGCAATAAAGTGAGATTCTGTCTCTACAAAAAAAAAAAAAAACCAAAACAAACAACAACAACAACAACAACAAAAAAAAAACAAACACTTTTCTACTAGTCAAACCTAAATGTTGAGGAAAAATTAGAAATTCAAGTCTCCTTTAACAATAGCTGCTTCTAACAGGGAGGATGAGGACAAAAAGAGTAGGAGGTTGTCAAAGATACCAGCCAGGGTGTTGTTGGCCAAACAAGAAGAGCCTTGGGTCCAGACTGTGTCCACTGAGGGCAGGGATTGATTTTTCACTGAGATAGCTGCCTTCTTTCAAAAGAAAGGCCTAAGAGGGAAGACGTGTTGTATGTCCCTTTTGATAGGAACTAAGGGAAGCTGGCTTTGCCCGAGAGCAATAGATGTGTGGAGGAAACAGGCCCCCAAAGCTCTGCTGGCCACGTTTCTAGTTCCAGGCCCTTGGTGCAAGCTTAATTAGTTTCTGTAGACCAGCTGCAAATGGGCCAGTTCAATTCGCACTTGTTAAGCTTGTACAGCCAGGACTCGGGAGTTTTATAGCTGCGTTTCCAGCACCACCTCATTAATCCTCACAGCCGCAGAGGGAAGCTGAAGACTCAGTCATCTTCATTTTAGAGAGGAGGCCCGAAGAGGTGAAATGACCTGTACGAGTCAGCGGCTGGGCTGAAAACAACTGAGCCCTTGATTCTGGGGGGAACCGCTCAGCTCAGCCCATGATTTTTCTCTGCTTTGCTTGCGCACTGCAGGGGCAGAAATCTGCCACTACGGGGAACCTGGCTTCTCTCAGGGGCAGCCCCTCTGCTGACTGTGCAAGAGGCAACTCTGGCAGGGAGTGGGGATGGTGGCAGGGGAAGGGAGGGTGGGTTGGATAATGCTACGCTACCTGGAGATCCTGTCACTCCAGGTCTCTCATCCCTGAAGAAGCACCTGCCCCCTCTACCTGTTCCTAGACCCATGGAAATGTGTCAGTCCTAGATGTCCATCTCTTGGGACCTATGCCAACTAGTTCGTCTGATGGACCCGTGTGTTCAGCATTTCCTTGTACCCTGAGGGACTTAGATCCCAGGCTGAGGAGCATGAGGGGTCTCATAACAATGGGCAGGGGGGAAAGGGTGAGGGGGTCACTTGGGAACTACATGTATCTTTCAAGGGTAGCTTTTTGGACATAACTGCTCTACACACAAATTCCTTTTCTTTCTTTCTCTCTCTCTCTCTTTCTTTTTTTTTCTGCCCTCGGTAAGAGTGCTGTGGCATCACAGCTTGTAGCAACCTCAAACTCTTGGGCTTAAGAGATACTCTTGCCTCAGCCTCCCATGTAGCTGGGACTACAGGCCCCTGCCACAGTGCCCAGCTATTTCTAGAGACATGGGTCTTGCTCTGGCTCAGGCTGGTCTTGAACTCATGAGCTCAGGCAATCCACCTGCCTCAGCCTCCCAGAGTGCTACACACAAATTTTCATGCACATATGTTTCACCCCTGGCTCTGAGAGGCATGTGGCACAAGGGCAGACTGGTGAAGAGGGGTGAGAAGGAAGGTGGGCCTGTGGTTTCCCATGCTTCACACTCCAATGTTATCCACCACCGGTTACCCACAGGCTGCCTGGACCCTGAGCAACAATGGCAGGCCATCTTCTGGTGTATGGCTGGGTCCATGCCTCTGCTTGCAGAGGAAGGGCTTCAGAGGAGGGGCTGGGCTGAGTTCTGTAGGGTAGCCATTGAAAACGTGGGCTGGGTTTGAAAACTGGCTGGCTTACTGCTTACCTGCTGTGTGATCTTGGACCAGTGTCCTAACCACTCTGGTTTTCAATTTTCTCCACTGAGAAATGAGGAGGATAACAACACCCCTCTCAAGGGATTGTTAGGAAGATTAAATGAGATCATGTGTGTTAAGTATTTAGCAGAGTGCCTGGCATATGGCAAGTGTTCATCTACAGTTTTTGGCCTATTTAAAAGAAGGATAAATTTTTCCTATGTTGTGGAAGGTGTCCAGCATAGTATAGATGCATATTCCTTTTAGCCAAAGACTTGAAAATAAAAATGAGGAATCAACACCCAGAGGGATGGACATTACAGACAGCAGAGCAGGCAGGCTAAAATTTAGCTCATTCCAAGTGGTATGTCCATAACTCATGGCTGAAGACATCAGTGCTGGCACCGGGACGTGTCTTCGTGATGCTAGGGCATTGGGAATGCCACTCAGGGACTTGGTGTGTGGGCACCTGTGGGAGCACTTCTGTACCTATGAGAGGGCAGGCCTTCATCATTTCCTCCTAATAGTGGCTTCAGCAGGTCAGGACATTGGACCCAAGAGTCCAGTTGCAGGAGGGCCCAGGACTGACCCCTCAGAGTTCATTTCCTCCCACTCGTGGAGGACCGCCTCCATGACCTGGACCCACACCCCACAGCCTGGCTTCCGGGCTGTAGGATGGGGAATGGATTGCAGTTATTACTCTCATCCTATGGGCTGTTTGGGGGAATTTGATCCTAGGACATAAATGTATGCCCCTTCCCAATGCTGGCAGTTGATCTTCCCCTGCCCTTTTGGCAGCAAAAATTCTGGCTGAGGCAGGTTCTTTGAATTCACTGTTGATGAAATTGCCTATTATCCACAGTGCCTTGACAGTTTGAAAAAATATGACTGTGCCTGCACCGCTGGCATTCTGGGTCTATGCTAATAGTGTGAAGCCATTTTCCTTTAATTGGCTAAAGCCAGAAAGGTAGGTGTCAGGCTTGGGGGCATTCATATGGGGCTGCTCGAGAGCATTAGCTTGGCTTCAGGCTCAGACTGAAGATGCTGGTGGGAATATGGCCTCTTCCTATGCTCCTGGCTACTGCAGAGAATGGTCTGAGACCACAGAAAGGGAGGCCATCAGTCACCTCAGGAGAGTTCTAAAAGCTTTTGGGAATTGGTTAGTGAAATCCCAGCTGAGTCTGTGGGAAACTGGATGATGGTCCCAAGTCATTTTTTAACAGGAGAATGCCAGGCTGACTAGCCATGTCACACTACACTGCCCTGGATTACTCATTTGCAGAGATAGGGAGCTTTATGCTTGCACAGAAGTCTGGGAGAGCTTTTCTTATGACAACCATCTCAAATATTCATTCCACAAATATTTACTTGAAGACCTACTATGTGCTGGGTACTGTGTGGGTGGGCCCTGGAGTACACAACCGAGTAAGAATGCTTTCTGACCTTAAGGAGCAACCAATGTAGTTAGTACAGGCGATAAGGGGCCCAAGGTTTCGGACCACACAGTTGGGGTCATTCAAAATGCCAGCGTAGCAGGCTTCACTTTACACTGGTATTGACTTCCACTGAATCCCACCCTTGATGTTATGGGACAGTATCCCCAACAGGCAGCACCTGGAAGAGCTCTGCCACCAGTTCTAGGGCTGTCACCCATGGTTCCCTCCCATGAGAAGAGTTGGCACTTTGGTTGGGGAACATGTGAAGAGGCCTAGCCTGACTGTGCTGCCTCTGGCTCCTCCTTGGTGTTTTCCTTCCAAACCTCATTAGCCACGACCTTTGCAAACTTTATGAAAAAAAGTCTGTGATCAATCTGTGGGAGGAAGTGACTAATCAGGGTCACTGTACATGTGTAGTTTGTAGACCCAGCCAAGGAGGCAAGTGGGGCTCAGATGGGGGCGAGATTAGAAAGCCATGCATGGTGCTGGAATGACACAGGCCACGTCTGAGTGGTGAAGGCACCAGGATCAACCCACCCAGAGAGTGGATTTCTCCTCTAATTTGTCATGGGGCGGGGGTGCCAGGAAGAACCTTTTTCTTTTTCTTTTTTTTTTTTTTTTTGTAGAGACAGAGTCTCACTTTATCGCCCTCGGTAGAGTGCCATGGCATCACACAACTCACAGCAACCTCCAACTCCTGGGCTTAGGTGATTCTTTTGCCTCATCCTCCTGAGTAGCTGGGACTACAGGCACCTGCCACAATGCCTGGCTATTTTTTGTTGTTGCAGTTTGGCCAGGGCTGGGTTTGAACCCACCACCCTATATGGGGCCGGCGCCCTACCCACTGAGCCACAGGCGCTGTCAGGAAGAACCTTTTTCTAATTTGCACAAAGACACCTCATAGGCTAGTGAAGACCTATGATTACCAGAGGAGAAAGTAAGAGAACAGGAGACACAAATTTCTCACCATTAGGTAACTGTCTGGAAAGCCACAGAGTTGGCTCTGCTTACAGTGCTGATGCTTCTACCCTATGGAAACATCTCCTCTAATAAACCGCCAGCGGCCAGAGCAAGGGATTCACCAGCCTAGACTAGGAGGCAGGCAGACTACATCCTGAGGCCACCAGGTGTGTTTCAGAGGGGGAAGCACCATTTCCAGTCCCAACCTGAGAGCTGGCCTATAACCCCGTCTCCTAATTGTTAGGGCATCCAGTACACCAGGCACAGGACACATTGTGTTTCTGTCACCCCTCCCCCAACCTTTTAGCTCTGAAGTCACAGCCATGGTGGCCAGGTGAGCCAGAGGCCCCATGGTCAAGAGAACAGGGCAGATGATATTTAGCACCAGTGACTAACAGGAGGCTTTTAAGAGGAACAAAGGGATCCCTCCGTGTTGAGGAGGTGGGAGGAACAGGGTCCTCAGCTCCCATCACCCCCCCCCCCCCGGGCCCAGGTACACAGGCCCAGGGGGAGCACTTTAAGGGCCACCACCAGCCAACAAAGACACAAGGACACCCACAAAGAGGCACTGCAAAGACTTATTGGGATAGTAAGATGAATAGATTTAATCATTCTTGTTTGAAAAACAAGACATAAATTAGTATATATATATAATTTATATATTTTATGTGATATATATACTATATACAGACATTAGAAAATGTTCCCTCTCCGTGAGGCTGAGGGAGAGGTGAAGGATGGCGCTGGAATGACACAGGCGGGGTCTGCGTGGTGAAGGCACAGGATCAAGAAGTTGGGAGGAGAGGAAGACCACGTCAGCACTCTGGCTTGCAGTGGCCACGGGGGACAGGGTTCCCCACTGGCTGCATCTCTGGCCCATTAAACAACTTGGTCCTGTTGGAGGAGAGACAAGGAAGGGGGCTGGCATCTGCAGAAGGAGCTCCCCTCCCCCTTGCTGGGAGAGCTCGCCACTCAGGGATGCTTTCTTGCCCTGGGGGTTACCAAGGATGGGTGGGGGTTAAGCACAGTGTACATCTTTATAAAACTCAGATAAGAATGAGAGATTTCACATTGGCCTCTCACACAGGGATGAAAGAGAGGCAGACACAGGGCACCAGGGTGTGGGAACTGGGGAGATATGGAGAGGTGGACGACAAGCAATCTAGACAGAAGAAACATTGGCTTTCTTTGTTCCCTACAGTGTGACACTTGGTAGGGACTCCGTGTCTTCACTCCCAGGAAGGTTGGGGGTGGGGGCGGGGGGTGGCAACGGTGGTGGAGGTGGCAGCGGCGGTGCGGCAGCAGTGGTGGCAATAGGAGGTGTATGTCAAGATGGATGCTAAACAGTGTGAGTTCCCTTACAGATGGCTCTGGAGAGGGAAAAGAGGTGCAGGATTGCACCGGGTAAGGCGCTCAGCTTCTTTTCTTAGAGACACAAATCCACAGGGTCAATACACAGCCAGAAGCATATACTCAGGACTAACATATCACGCTAGCTTCCAGAAGTTTAAGATATAGTCATCAACACCCCCACCCCGCCCCCCACCCCCCTCCCACCACCCCCCACCCCAATCCACAGCTAAGTCAAACTCCTAAGGTCAGTCTGTCTGGTAGTGATGTTGAGAGAAGAGCCTCACGCCTGCAGCGACAGCCACTGCGCTGGGCTGGGCTGAGCTGGGGGGGCTCCTAGGCCTGCGCCAGGTTACCCCAGGGCAGACAGTTTCACCAGGTACCTTACCTAAAACGAGTGGGGTGATCCCAGAGGCTTGCTCTCTAGTGGACTGAGCTGCCCTGCCCATCAGTGAGGAGCAGGGCACTTTGGGGATGGCTGGTGTGGAGCTACTGGACCTGGGAGCAGGGCTCCCAGGCTATCAGCCTGTTAGGCTGGCTGCAAACAGCTCAGCGTGGCTGTATCTGCCAACATCCCACCTGAGCAGGGCCCGCACAATGGCTCCTGCCAGGTGAGTGTGAGCCCAGGGTGGGTGGACACATCTGTACTGAGCGTCCCCTCCCCTCGGCTTGGTGCTGTGGTCTGCTGCTACTGCTCCTGCTCCCAGTGGGGGAGCAGATGCCAGGAGGAGCTCCAGGCTGAGGAAGGTCTGCCTGCTTCAGGCCCTGGCTCCCTCGGCACCCAGCGCAGAGCAGGAAGTGAGCCTGATGTCACCTCTCAGCCCTGGAGAAGAGATAAAATAACAGCTCTGCCATGGGGCAGAGCCAGGAGGGGCCTTTGCCCTCACAGTGAGGCCCAGAGGCCAGGATAGGGGTGGAGACACCCAGGGCAGCAGCTAGGCCTGCAGCCCTTAAGAGCCAGCCTCCATCTAGGGAGTTTTCACTCCCTAGAGACTGATGGGCTCTTGGACCCTGATTGGCCCAGTGGACACACACACTCACCACAAGATGCAAGGACCACAAAGCTCAAACCTGGGGCCGTGGTTGGGGAAGGGGACAGGCTGGGCAGATGCCTTACTTAATAAGGGTTTTTAAGGAGCGGGTGAATGTGCTCATAACAGTCGCTGAAGTTGGGGAGCCTGGTGGGTGCCCTGTGGCTGCCCCGGTAGCTGCTGCCACCTGCTGCTGCTGCTGCTGCTGCTGCTGCTGCTGCTGCTGCTGGTTAAGATTCCGGGCTGTGGACTCCTCAGCAGCACGCAACAGGAAGGTGTAGTTCCTCACCACCTCTTCTACCTTGGCCAGTAGCTCTTGGCGCTGGGCCTCTGAGCGCACAATGAACACCAGCCGCACGAAGGTCTCAATGAGGCTGCTCAGCACCTGGAAGCTGCCCGTGATGGCTGCCAGCATGTGAGTAGGGCTCTTGTCCACATTGGCCACACGGCGGCAGGAGGCCCGGAGCTCCTTGAACTTGAGAGCTAGCTCGAGTTTATACTCAGAGATCTGAGAGACATAGGGCTTGGGGGCACGCGCCGCAGGGCTGGCCACACACTGCCGCAGGACTGTCAGTAGCTCATTAGTGTCCAGCCGGGCAGCCAGGAAGCCATCAGGGAGGCCATAGGCATGGGCCCGCAGGGCATTGATCTTGGCCAGGCTGCCCTCGAAGGTGGACACCCGAAGGTCAATCTCCTGAGTGCGGGAGGCCTCGGGGTTGCTGCTGCTGCAGGTGGCGGCATCCAGCACCTGCAGGGTCCTGCTCACCACAGGCACCACCTGCTCATCCAGCTTCATGCCGGGCAGAATCTTCATGGGGATGGAGTAGGAGAGTTCGTCCTTGCCATCACTGGTGTCATCTGCTATGTCACACTTGCGGTAGTAGAAGCAGTAGCGGATGGAGCAGCACTTGCCACTCTCACTGTCCTCGTCCAGCTCAGCAGGCTTCCGGTACACCTCTTCAGGCAGCGAGAACACGGCCATCGGTCTGGGGCCTTTGGTCTCAGGGGTAACCTGGACATAGGAGGGGTCTCCCAGGGTTGGTGACTCCAGAGACTTGCTTTTGGGACCCAAGGCCAGGGGGAGGCCTGCCTCTACCTCCTTGGCCTCCCTAGGCAGCATGCCCAGGGGTGGGTGTGGGTAGACGTCCAAGGTCATCGAGGCCCGGTCACCCTGGTCCAGCTCACTGATACTGTAGCGGCGCATCAGTTTCCTGTAGTTGGGAGCACCCAGGCACTCGCCCCCCGAGGCACACGTGGTCAGGCACGACACACCACTCTCAGGGTCCGATCGGCACTCTCGAGACTCCAGGCTGGTGGAACGGATGCGCTGGACATTGCTGGGGCTGCTAAGGCTCAAGCCTGGGCCGGCCTCTGGCTGCCTCTGGGTAGGGAGGACCCTGTCCCTCTCCCTGTCTGGGACGCTGGGCACCGGCATCTGGGCTGCCTGGGGCCGGCCCCCACGGCAGATGCGCTTGCAGTCACAGCTGCGCCTCTGCTCGCGGGACATGCCAGGCCCCTGCTGAACAGGGCTGCTGCGGAGCTGGCAGCTGCAGCGGCCAGGTGCCGGAGGCTGCAAGTACTCGGTGCCCGGCAGCTCCCCCTGGCTTGGTGGCTTTAGAAGTTCCTCGAGGAACTCCAGCTCATACTGCTTTACCTTCTGCAGCTGGGCCTGACGCTCATCTGTTTCCTTCTTCTGGCGGGTTGGGAAGGTGGCAGAGAATAAATTGCGAAGCCGGAAAGGACCTCGGGAGGACTTGGGCTTTGCAGGGCCTTCTGAGACTGAGTGAGCTCCATTCAGGGTAGTTTCAAGCTTCCTGGAGGGCATGGTGCTCACCTGCCGGCTGACAGTCTGAGGCCTCAGTGGGCTCTGGCCTCGAGGCTGGCAGCTGGGGCTCTGGCCACGAGGCTGGCAGCTGGGGCTCTGGCCTCGGGACTGGCTGCTGGGGCTGTGGCTTCGCTGTTGGCAGCTGGGGCTCTGCAGAGTCATGGGATAGCCAACTCGGGGGACCAGGCTTGTGTCCTCGAGCTTGCTGCTTTTGGGTGTGCTCTCCAGCTGCCCCTTCTCCCCCTGGCTGGAGACAGCACCCTGCTTGTACAGGGCAGGCTTAGCACCCTCGGGCCCACCTTTGCCTGTCACCTCCCCTGTAGCTTGCTTGCCCACTGACTCTCGACTCGCTTGCAAATGATAGCTTTTAGGAGGAAAATTTTGAACAGGCAGCCTGTCCTCTTGTGAGGAGAGGTGCAGGCTGTCAGCCCGGCTGCCTGTGGGTGCTCTGGGGCTAGAAGAAACCTCTGGGCAGAGCTGCTTTTGAGAATTCTGTGAGATCTCTGGAGCACCAGGGCTCATTTTGAACTTCAGATTCTTATTGGCACTGCCACTCATCATGCTAACCTCTGGCCTCCCCATGCTGGCCTCCAGCCTTCTCTCCCCTCTGCCGGGGGGGTTTCCCAAAGCCCCACTAGGGGTGGCTAGATTCTTACTGTGAACCACCTGCTGTAGGGCAGCCGAGATGATGGCTGGGGTCACATTGCCCTTTGGGTCCAGGATAAGCTTGGGACTCAACCTGACCTCCTTAGGCAGGTTCTCCCTCAGGTCAGAGACCTGCTCTTCACTGAGAGATGGTGTGGCCGCCCTCAGTGACATCTCTAGGCCTGCCCTAGTGTGGCTAGGCCCTTTGTCCTCAGGAACTGGGGACAGCAGGCTCAGATTCTTCTGCTCACTAAGCTGGGGGGACAGTGCTGGGTGCACTGCCAAGGAATATGTTCGCTCTCCCTGTGCCTGGTTTTCTGACTGGGGCAGCTTCCTTCGAGCGCCAGGGGGACCAGGACTCTGGCTTGTGATAACTGGCTGGAGAGATGAGTTGGGATCCGGGCGCCCAAGAGAATAAGGGGCCGTGAGAACGGCCTGGGCTGCACAGCTTTGGATCCGGAAGGGCAGGTCCTTGCGGGCAAGGAGGCTGTCCTTGTTGAGGTGCTGGGCCAGGAAGTAGGTGGTGTTCTGGTGTTGCTTCATGGCCGACATCATCTCTGACATGTCTGTGAGCTCAGAAGAGTTGGTTTCATGGCCCGAGTCCAGTGATGATTCAGGAGTGATTGTGGCCAGCACAATCAGACCTGGAAGAACAGAGACAGAGCTTGTTATGCTTACTAAGATCGGGTTCTGTTCCAATCATACACAATTGTCCATTGGTATCCATGGGGGATTGGTTCTAGGACCCCCAAGGATTCCAAAATCCATGGATGCTCAAGTCCCTTATATAAAATAGTGCAGTATTTGCATACAACCTCCCCACATCCTCCTGTGTACTTTAAATCATCTCTGGATTATTTATAATTCCTAATATAATGTAAATGCTCCTTAAATAGTTGTTGTAGTATATTGTTTAGGGAATGAGGACAAGAAGAAAAGTCTGTCCATGTTCAGTACTGATGCAATCATCCATTTCCCCCCGAATATTTTTGATTTGAGGTTGGATGCATCAGCAGTTGCAAAACCCTCCAATATGGAGGGCCAACTGTATAGATCAGCATGGAGGCCAAGGTTAGCAGCAGGATTTCTAGCTGGGGGAAATCCAGGCCTGAAGGTGGGAGGAGTAGAGGGGAGGGGACAAAGAGGGGAAAGCTATGAGAAGGGGTATGAATGGCTAGAATCCAAAAGAGAAACAAAAGAGGTAAAGAGATGATCTGGGCAGTTTGATGGCAAATTACCACACAAATCACATGCAAAACAACATGCTAATCAACACTATTTTTAGATTCTACAGCTAGGAAATTTTTGTTAATTGTCCTAAAGTGGGGTTGGCAAAGAGAGGTCCCTGTCTATCTCTCCTCATCTGGCCAGGCCTGCCTACAATCTCTGCAGCTGAGGCCATTTAGCTGAGCTAGTCCTCTCTCTGGCAGCCACAGGGGCCTCAAGTCTGGAAGAGCTAGGGCTTGGAGCTAGGACTCTAAGCAAAAACAATTTCTGGCCCCCAGGGGAGGGGACAAACACATCGGGGCTGACCAAGGTCATGGCTGTCCTCATGTACAGGCAAGCTCCCTCTAACTCCAATCCCTTCACCCTCTTTGTCTACACTTTCCCCCACCCCACGTGCTTTCTCATATTCCTTCTTCCCTACTCCTTTTCTGTTGTAGTATCATTTACCTTTTCTTTTTCTTAAGGTGTATGTGCATGGAGGGATGCATGTGTGACTGTGGGAACACGTCTGACATATGTGTTTGTCTACAAGATGGATATGTGTGTGTGTCTATAATAGGAAATAGCATGCATGCTACCTGGTTCTCCCAGCAACTAATATTTAATAACAACAGCTACTACTTATAGAGTCCTTACTGTTTCCAGGCAGTCTTTATTGTGTGCTAGACAGTATTTAAATCCTTTGCATGAGTGATCTCCTTTAGTCTTCAAAATAGCTCTATGTGATACACCTGTTGCTATAAAACCCACTTAAGGTGACAAAAGTGAGGCTCAGATCTGAGTAAGTGCCTCGCCAAAGGTCACACTGGCACGGAGTCAAGAAACTAGGACTTAGGTGCTTATGATTCAGAGCCCATGCTATCAGGCAGGATAAAGACTCAGCCCTAAGCCGTGAAAGGTCTTGGCTTCTCTGATCCCAGGACCCTAGGTGGTGAGTCGGTCATTTTGTTTTTCTTCCAATCATGTGCATACTGGATGTTCTTTGCCTGTCTTCTATATGTCTCACAATTTTCCTCTGATCCTTCATCCTGGCCTGGATCAGTAGCTGGATTGTCCCAATCCCTGGGATCCATCTGTACAACATTTCCAGAGATGCAATGGCAAGAGCCAGAACTCTAGCTAGAGCTAAGTAGCTGATTCCTGCTGCAACATGGCTGCTCCCCTGACCTTGTCTGAACTACTTCTGGCCCATCCATTGCCCTGACACACCACGCTGACTTTGACATCTGCTTGGGAAGGCACAATGTTACCTGCTAGCCCTTCTTGGCCAGGAGGGGAGTCAACAGGGAAGAGGAATGGGTCGTTACCTGCAGTCTGTGGGGGTGGGGGATGCGGTCCGTCCTCTGATGCAGCCAGAGCTTCAAGAGCCTGCAGAGTGGACACCAGGGCATCATCTAGCTCCTGAGCATGATCTCGGACTGTCCGGGTCTGCACGCTGTCAATTAGTGTCACCGGAATCTCATCATACAGGAGCCCACGCAGGTGGCGTCCTTGTTCCTGGCTCTGGACAGCCCGGCGCTTGGGGTCATCCTCATCAGAGCTGTTGTCTCGGAAGCCAGGGGGTGGGGCAGCAATGGCAGGCAACAGAGAAGTTGTCTCATCTTCTTCCTCCTCCTCCTCCTCACTCCCTGGTGGTGGGAGGGACATCAAATCCACTATATTGTCACGAGAGGAGCCAGGCCTTCCGCCTTTGCATGGGCCCAATTGCTCCTGCAGTTTGGCTTTGCAAGAGTCACAGTAGAAATTCAGGGCTTCTGCCCCAAGGGAATTGTCCAAGGTATAGGAACGGGCCCTGCTGGCACAAGGCTCATGGTCCAGGCTGGCTGCATCAAAGTCATCGGGGACTACATCGTAACCTTGGCCAGAGCTTTTGGATGTGGGGTCAGACTTGGTCCGGGGCCTGGTCTCCTCAAAGAAGATTAGGTTCTCATTGACATCCGTCCGGCTTTCCTGCTCCTTCCTTTGTTCCCGCATGTGGAGGTAGCAGAAGCTGACAAGCTCAGAGTCGGCAGGCGGGGGCGTGCAGCGGCTCGACTTCCTGGGGCTGGGGCCCACGCTGCCCACATAACTACTCTCCTTTTTCCCCAGGTGGCCCCCAGTGACAGGGTGGTGGGCGCTGTACATGTAATCTAAACCCAGAAAGAGAATCGATAGTTGAACCCTGGCGCTGAGGTCTGTGGCTGAGCTGCCTTGACATCTCTGGCCCATGTCTCTGTAGCAAGATTGGATGGCAGGTACTCAGAGAAAGTATTACCTAGCTGCTAGAGATTGGAAGGGGAGCTGATGGGCCTTGTCTCTGCTGACAAGGACGAGGAACATCTAATGGCCTGAGTTGCTCATCCCCCCATCACCTCTGAAATGGGAAAAGGCATGGGGTGAGGTAGGGCTGGGGATGAACTTCTTGGTGTGTGGGCACAGCAGGACTCTTACATGGATATCTCTGGTCTGATTGTTAGCTCTAAACACATTTAAAGAGGTGAGATTTGTTTTCTGTCCTCCTTGGAACTGTTCTTGCCTCTGCCCCAACCCTTTCGGAGCCTTTCCAACTACCAGTGCTCTGCTGCTGTTTGGGTTATCTTGGATCTCCTCTAGCAGAAAGGAATAAATCTGACAAGCTACTAAAGCTTTAGTGGGAAAGTGTTAAATAGGCTACATACAATCCCAAGAGTTTGCATTTCAAAGAGGACTATTGACAGAGGGAAGCTGAAACTACAACTGGCTCTATTAGTATCATAGAATTCCCCATATCAGAATGTATGACGTGTATAGGAGATAGCCCAAAGGTACGTGCAGTGGGAGGCGAGTGAGGGGTACTAGTTTGGTTTTCTTTCCTTCTATCCCTTCTTTTCCTTCCCTCCTTCTGTTCCTTCCTTCTCTCTTTCCTCTTTCCTTTTCCTCCTTCCTTCCTTCCTTCCTCCCTCCCTCCTTTCCAACCCTCCCTTTCTTCTTTCTTTCAATGGGGTCTTCTCTGTTACCCAGGCTAGAGGGCAATAGCTTGATCACAGCTCACTATAACCTTGAACTTCTGGGCTTAAGATCCTCCCACCTCAGTCTCCCTAGTAACTGGGACTTCAGGTACAGGTCACTAAGTCTAGTTAATTTCTCTCTCTCTCTCTCTCTCTCTCTCTCTCTCTCTCTCTTTTTTAAGAGGCATGATCTTGATTTGTTGCCCAGGCTGGTCTTGCACTACTGGCCTCAAGAGATCCTCCCACTTCAGCCTCCCAAGTAGCTGGGAACCACCCACCACACCCAGCCTTAGGAGTATCCTTGTAATTCTTCACATCTTATTACTTTTCTATATTCATGCAGGGCCAACCCTGTTTGCTATACACACATGTGGTAAATACTCTCATCAATGGCTCTTAATGCCTAGAGGTGTATGCATCTGAGAATTGTCCATAGCAAATGAATGCCTTATCTCTGAATAGCTTCTCTCTCTCACTCTGTATTGAGAGCCCTTCCTCATGTTATCTGTGAGCATATACATATACATATACATTACTAACTCATTCTGC
The DNA here is from genome assembly GCA_963574355.1 of Loris lydekkerianus. Classification (NCBI taxonomy): domain Eukaryota; kingdom Metazoa; phylum Chordata; class Mammalia; order Primates; family Lorisidae; genus Loris; species Loris lydekkerianus. The sequence continues at coordinate 15,621 of CAUYPK010050585.1, forward strand.
TATCAGCAGATAGGTAACAAATACTAACTTAGGCTAAGGTCATTACATATAACCCCATTTAATCCTCACAACAACCCAGGGAGATAGACATTATTATTATTATCCCTATTTTACAAAAAAAGAACCTGACCAACATGGTATGTGACTTAGCCAAGGTCACATGGGTTATAAGTGGCAGTCTAGATTTGAGCCCAAGTCCAATTTGAGGGACTTCAAAATATATATATATATATATATATATATATATTTTTTTTTTTTTTTTTGTTGTTTTTGACAATTGAACCCACCACTTCTGGCTTATGGGACCAGCACCCTACTCCTCTGAGTCACAGGCGCCACCTCAAAAGTCATGTTTTTAACCATTATCCCTTTATCCCTGTAGATTATCATGGTGGTCAAGATGCTGGAAAACAAGACTTCAAAATGCCTTTCCAACTCCAGTTTGATAGAATCAGTATGTCAGTGTTACCTTTCACCAGAGCTTATGGCTATGACAAAAGCACAGTGCTGGCACCTAACAACAAAACACCAAAACATATGAAGCAAAAATGGAATTGAAGGGAGAAACAGACATTTCAATAACAATAGCTGGAGACTTCAATACTCTATTTTCAATAACAGAAAAAACAACAACGCAGACTATCACCAAGGAAACAGAGACCTGAGCAATACGGTAAACCAACTAGACCTAATATAAATCTAATAGCAGCAGAATGTATATTCTTCTTAAATGCACATGGAACACTGCCTTAGATAGAACATGTTAGGCCTTAATATAAGCCTCAATAAATTTAAAAGGAATGAAATCATAGGAAGTATGTTTCTCAGAGCACAATAGAATTAAATTACAAATCAATAACAGAAGGAATTTTGAAAAATTCACAAGTGGAAATTAAACAAAACACTCTTAAATAACCAATATAAGAGAAATTAGAAAATCCTTTGAGATGAATGAAAATGAAAATATAACATATCAACACTAGTGGCATATAGCTAAAATAGTTCTTAAAGGAGAAATCTATATTAAAAGTGCCTGCATTAAAAAAGAAGAAAGATGGGGGCAGCATCTGTGGCTCAAAGGAGTAGGGTGCCGACCCCAGATGCCAGAGGTGGTGGGTTTAAACCCAGCCCTGGCCAAAAACTGAAAAGAAAAAAAAAAAAAATTAGAAGAAGAAAGATGGTTCAGCATAGTAGCTCAGTGAGTAGAGTGCCAACCACATACACCAAGGCTGGCAGGATTGAGCCCGGCCCAGGGCTGCTAAACAACAACAACTATGGCTCAGCGCTTGTGGCTCAAGTGGCTAAGGCGCCAGCCACATACACCTGAGCTGGCGAGTTTGAATCCAGCCCAGGCCGCCAAACAACAATGACGGCTACAACTAAAAAATAACCAGGCATTGTGGCAGGTGCCTGTAGTCCCAGCTACTTGGGAGGCAGAAGCAGGAGAATCGCTTGAGCCCAGGAGTTAGAGGTTGCTGTGAGCTGTGATGCCACAGCAGTCTACCCAGGGTGACAGCTTGAGGCTCTGTCTCAAAATAATAATAAAAAAATAAAATGAAAAAATAAAAAAGGAAACCAGAAAAAGAAGAAGAAAGTAAACCCAAAAGGACCAGAAGGAAAGTAATAACAAAGCATAGAAGATAGAAAGAATAGAGAAAATCATTGGAACTAAAAGTTGGTTCCTTGAAAATAATAAATTGACAAACCTTTAGCTATATAGACCAAGCTAAAAAGAAGAGAAAAGACTCAAATTATTAAAATCAAGAATGAGAGGACTTGGCTACTGATCTTCCAGATAAGGAATCAGTTATAAGTGAATATGGTGAATAAGCTATCAACAAATTAGGTAACTTAAATGATATGGAAAATTTCTTAGAAATATACAATCAACTAAAACTGATTCAGGAAGGTAGAAAATCTGAATCAGCAATGAGAGGAAAATAAATTGAATTAGCAATTAAAAATCCTCCCCCCTCAAAAAAAAAAAAAAATGCCTAGGCCCAGATGGCTTCCTTGGTGAATTGTATCAAATGCTTAAAACACACATTTATACCAATGCTTCGAAAACTCTTTCAAAAAACGGAATAGGGAACACTTCTTAACTCATTCTATGAAGCCAGTATTACCCTGATCCCCAAACCAAAGACATCACAAAAAAACTACAAACCAATATCTCTTATGAATATAAAGTTGCTCAACAAAATACTAGCAAACTTAATTCAGCAAAATATGAAAAGAATTATACACCATGACCAAGTAGGATTCATTGAAATAATGCAAGATTGGTTTAACACCTGAAAATAAATTAATATACTATGCCATGTTAATAGACTAGGGGGAAAAAAACCCTACATCTCAATAAGTACCGAAAACTATCTGACAAAAATTCAACACCCTGGCTCAGCGCCCATAGCACAGTGGTTACGGCACCAGCCATATACACTAAGGCTGGCGGGTTTGAACCCGGCTGGGGCCAGCTAAACAACAATAACAACTGCAACAAAAAATAGCCGGGCATTCTGGCAGGTGCCTGTAGTCCAGCTACTTGGGAGGCTGATGCAAGAGAATCACTTGAACCCAAGAGTTTGAGGTTGCTGTGAGCTGTGACACCATGGCACTCTACTAAGGGCAACATAGTGAGACTCAATCTCAAAAAAAAAAAAAAAATTACAACACCCTTTTGTGATAAAACACTGAACAAACTAGAAATAAAAGAAGTTCCTCAACATGATAAAGGTTATCTGTAACAAACTCACAGACTTTCCCCATAAGATCAGGAAAAAGACTAGGATGTCTATTCTGATTCCTTCTATTCAGTGCTTTACCAGAAGTTCTAGCCAGAACAATTAGGAAATAACATGAAATATAAGGTTTCCACATTAGAAAGGAAAAGGTAAAACTATTTCTTGCAGAATACAAGCTCAATATACAAAATGAATTGTATTTTTACATACTAGCAATGAACAATATAAAAATGAAATTAGGAAACAATTCTATTTATAATACCATGAAAAAGAAAAAATAGGTATAAATTTAATAAAAGAAGAGTAAGACCTGTCCACCAAAAATTATAAAATACTTGCAAAAGAAACTAAAGGAAATTTAAATAAATGGAAAGATAGTCTATGTTCATAGATTGGTAGACTTAATTTTTTTTTTTTTTTTTTTTTTTTTGAGACAGAGTCTCACTATGTCACCCTCTGTAGAGTACTATGACGTCCCAGCTCATAGCAACCTCAAACTCCTGGGCTTAAGTGATTCTCTTGCCTCAGCCTCCCGAGTAGCTGGAACTACAGGCGCCCACCACAACGCCTGGCTGTTTTTTGGTTGTTATAGCTGTCATTGTTGTTTAGCTGGCCCAGGCCACGTTCAAACTCTCCAGGCTTGGTGTATGTGGCTGGCACCATAAACACTGTGCTACAGGTGCCAAGCGGGACTTAATATTGTTAAAATGACAGTATTTCAGCTCGGCACCTGTGGCTCAAGCGGCTAGGGCACCAGCCACATACACCTGAGCTGGCGGGTTCGAATCTAGCCCCAACCCGCCAAACAACAATGACGGCTGCAACCAAAAAATAGCCGGGCGTTGTGGTGGGTGCCTGTGGTCCCAGCTACTTGGGAGGCAGAGGCAAGAGAATCGCATCAGCCCAGAAGTTGGAGGTTGCTGTGAGCTGTGATGCCACAGCACTCTACTCAGGGCGACAGCTTGAGACTCTGTCTCAAATAAAATAAAATAAAATAAAATAAAATGACAGTATTTCACAAATTGTCCTACAGATTCAGTGTAGTCCCTATCAAAATCCCAAGGGACTTTGTAGAAGCTGACAAGCTAAGTCAAAAATTCATATGGAATCACATGGGACCCAGAATACCCAAAACAATCGTGAAAAAGAACAAAATAGGAGCACCCACATTTCCCAATTTGAAAATTTACTACAAAGCAATAATAATCGGCTTGGTGCCCATAGCTCAGTGGTTAGGGCGCCAGCCACATACACCAGGGCTGGTGTGTTCGAACCCGGCCTAGGCCTGCTAAACAACAACTGCAAAAAAAAAAAAAAAAAAAAATAGCCGGGCGTTGTGGCAGGCACCTGTAGTCCCAGCTACTTAGGAGGCTAAGGCATGAGAATCGCTTAAGCCCAAGAGTTGGAGGTTGCTGTGAGCTGTGATGGCACAGCACTCTACTGAGGGCAACATAGTGAAACTCTGTCTCAAATAAAATAAAATAAAATAAAATAAAATAAAATAAAATAAAATAAAATAAA